>LFIW01002328.1:0-270477 GCA_001625285.1 Colletotrichum incanum
CCGGTGCTTAGCGCCATATCTCAGGTCTTCCTAGACACTCTAACCCCCTAAATACCCAATGCCCCTTTCTGGCTCGTGACATTAAGCTAGTGCGGTGATACATCCTAATTTGCGTAACTTATCCAAGACCCCGCCATTAACGACTACGTAATCTGAACGCGAATAGCTCTGACCAGTATGATCATGCCTTATTAGCTTGATACTCCGACTTGAGATACCTTGATCGTCGACACATAAGTTCTGCTCTGTTTCTGAATCCTTCCATAAATCTATTATCCTTATATCATCCGATGAGTCCATATAGGATGTTAAATAAAGAGGTCGGCCAGAGTTATCCAGCTTGATGTCATGCTCTAGCTTAATCTTCTTCTTTGCTGCCGCTGTGAGAATGTCTGCCTCCCAAAGGGCTTCTCTTGGCTGTCCCAGCACAGGCATGAGCCTTAAGAATACGAGACGCATTTCCAGCTGAGGACATGGGTAAGCAAGGAAAAAGAGTATGGCTACGATGCCTGCTTCAAAGATAAAGTATGGATGCTTTAAAGCCATTCTCCGTAAAGGCTCTAGAACCTTGGCTTCCGACCAGAGCAAATGCTTCAGAGCCCTTTGAAAGTTGTCTGAAAACCTGCTATAGCCGGTCTCGCTGGCATCAAAAGCCATGCTGACCCATATACGACAGCACTGAAAGCGGGTAAGTAGAAAGCACCGAAGTATTTTTGTTCGATTATCTGACTTGCTCTTGAGGTGCTTAGGGGTAGTTGTGTCCTTTGGCATAATGCCTTCAGATTCGATAAATAGCCTTATCCATTGGTCTAGAAGTCTGTGAATGGCTGCTTGTTCTGCGAGACGCTCTGGAGTAATTAGGGCGACTTCTGGAGGCCCTTGTTGATGATGATTTGTATGCGAGGCTTGCTTTGCGTTTTGGAGGGACCTTATTAGCTGAGCCGTTCGGTTGAAGACCATGTCCAGCATCATTTGTGCGTCTAAAATCGTCGCGAAGAATGGAGGTATTGGTTCGTCTACTTCCTTAATATCAGATACATCCGACTCTTTGTCACCAAAGAATAGAGTAAACTCGCTAAGCCGCCGAAATACGGGCACGAGATGCTCGATTACCCACGGAGGCTTATGCTTGACGCATATGCTTTTCAATATCTTCACAACATGTCTGCTATGCAGAAGCGCCCCCATTCTGTTGGAACGCATTGTTTCGATACAGATGAACAAAATCCAGACAAGTAGAATAACGGGCAGCTTGTCCCCCTTATTCATGGCTCTTAACTCCCGGATAGCGGCGTTGTAGTGGCGGAAAGTCAAATGTTGATTGTCGTGACGCATCACGATACCAAGTTCAAATGTGCTTTGGGCTTGCTCGTACAAGCTACGGATGGAGATAACAGAGTGTCTTACAGCTGGCTCGAAGTTATGGAATTGCATGACCACATGTGTCCAGAAGTAGGGTTCCACTGCCCCCGACATTACTGGGCCCGCTACCTGGCCAAAGTAATGCAAGGCCCGGCCCTCGCTAGCCTGACCGATTCCGGGAAAGACATGATTTGGTTGCTGGAGAGAGATGGCTTCTTGATAGCCCGGAATATAGCCACTGCACTTACAGCCTGTGCTCACACCTCGGTTACATGCCGGTTTTGTCTCGTCATACTTGACTTTGCGTGCTCTGAAGTAGGAACGGTTAGCCTCAGATTGAGAAGGTTTACATATGCCGAGAGGCACCCAGCATTCATGTTGGGACGTGCCCTGACTTACGTGCAGGTGATGATGCATCCTGTCCGAACCTTTCGGCTCCCTTTGCGGGCCATGGCGTGCATAAACCGCCAAGCCAAGCATCAAGCCTCCAGTATGTCCCACAGAGCGGCATGAAAGTATTTTTTAGGCAGGCCACAGTAGCTTGGTTTCGTTTGGCTTTCGGTTGGATCATGGAAGGTGACTGTGTAGTGGTGGTGGAGACGTAACGAAGCAGTTCATCTCGAGAGGGGTCTCGCGACTTGCTAACGTGGCGGGGGAATCCAGCTCTGCTAGTGGGGCTTACGGATACTCAGTTGGCGACCCCAGATTTCCAGCCAATGAAAAAGGGATGTCTAGAACAAGCCACAACCATAATTTTCTCCTACAACTGCCTAAGTAAAAAGCAATGAATTCAGTTCCTGTTGTGATAAGATGTTAACGAGCTCAGTCGAAAGCAGCCATTTTGCAAAAGAAAAATAGCTGGAATTCTTCGACTCTTGATTAACCGATCCGATTCGGTTCAGAGTTCATGAGTTCCATAGGTAAAAGAACAGCAACAACACGACGCCCCGCTCTCTGCCGCTTGCCTGCCGACCCGGTGCCACATTCGGTAGTGGCCGGCGAGCAGGATGTAGTTAATGCACACACATTACAGACTAACCCGAATTCTGCTAATTTGCAAATTCTCAGAGACAGCCTTGTTAAGTTCATGTCATCATAATCAGTCACCTTGATTTTTTTATCATTTACCCTCAAATATTCATTTCAGTTCCGGGAAGCGGTGCACCAAACTTTCCAGTGTACGCCATCTGTTGTCCATCAGGTCTATATGAGGATTCAACATCCCACATTCTCAACGGGCCGCCTGGAGTGTAGAACTACACCCACAGCTTTTTGACTCTCTTTATTACTTGGAGCAAATCTCATTGGATGGACCCCGTGATAAAGGTCGATCTGAACCCGAAGATGCGACAAATGGCTGAACCCGCCATTGTTTGATGCACCTCCATCGGTAAATGGTGCATCGAGAAGTTTTTGAACTTGGCACAAAGATTCTGTTCACTGAAATCCTCAAGAAAATTGTTTTAGCGAGCTTAAATCCTCTCGAGGGGGCTTGGTGCCCAAGGAAATCTGCAATTACTCGCGCAAATATTGTCTTCCCGTCCTACCGGACGCGTAACGGAACCTAGCAAGTGATTGAGGTATGTTTGAAGCCATATACAAACAACAACATCACTCTCATTTGAAGTTGAAAATATGCCGAATTTACGTTAGGCGCGGTAAGCTTTCCAGGATGCTTGGCTGTTGCTAGTTTGGAGTGTCTACAACATGTGAAAGGAGCTGCCAACAGTAGCCTGGGCTGGACTGTAATATGGAGGTTAGTAGGTAGTTGCGTCCAGAATAGAACACGGGAAAACGAAAAGACATAAATTTTGGTGTCATGTGTTTCTGTGGTTGATATTGCATTCCGCTGTCAATTGCCATTGCATCGTAGACTTTTGTTGCTTTGTCTCGATAGACTCTGGGCAGATCGAGACCCTTAGGAGAATGAATGTGTTGGTCTCACAGGCGGTGAGATACTCGTACGAGTCGATAGCAACAGTCACGTCAAAGTGGTGATATTGCTGGTTGTTGTTATTCGTATGAGTATGAAGAAGGGAGATCTAACTGCGTGGCCAGCAGCAAGGTGAAGTGGGATAAGCCCCTCGTTGTGGCTGAGGGGCTGCCCTCACCTTGCAGGGTGTGGCTGACCGGGCTGTGCTCCCTATCTATCTGATGCCCTTGATTGCAACAGAATGCTTTAACTGGCCGACAGTACTTCGACTCATATTGCCAAAGTGTGTCGCTGATGGTCAGCAATACGGCCGGTTTGCATTTTGGCGACCTGTTCCCCGCATTCGGTGGAAGAGGGTGTGATGGCTAGCCATCTACCATTGGCTTTCGGAGGCAATCCCATGGCGAGGCGCTGCTTGGGACTTGTTGACTGGTCATTCGGATGTCCAAGTGTCTATTCAATGCTGCCACCGGTTATGTCGTGCCACACATCATCCTCAACCTTGGGCACTCATTCTAGAGTTTAATGCTTGGGCTCCAACAGCGACAATTGTATTATTGAAGCTGAAGATATCAAAACCCATCGAAGACAATGGTATTTACCATAAGGCTGCGTGCTACAGCTGCATATTCTTGCATGGGTTATGCGTGCCGGGCGTCTTTTGATGTCTGCAGCTGCTTCTTGTGAGCAGTACATTGGTTGAAAAATGCGTCAGGTCCGCCTCACCGTAGCCCAGGTTCGCCTGACTTTTCCACAAACGTTTACGAATCGGTTTTGTAGGGCTTTGTCGAATGATGGTGGGTTCAATCAGGCTGCGTCGAGGTGTCATACCAAGAAGGCACCAAAGATTTCTAGCATACTGCTGAAGCACAAATACTGGGGTGACGTCCACCTTTCGTCCTGGATCAGACCGAATGCACTTCTATCATCCGGCCGACATTCCAAGATCGTACAAAGATGTCAGGCACAGAAATCAATCCGGGTACCCCAACGCTTGATCCAGTTGAGGAACTCAAAGGGTCTTTAAGGACGTAAGCTACCCAAGTGGGAATGCCAATTAAGGTGATCATGCTGACAATGAGAATAGTCTTTATGAGAATGCAGAATACTCGGATTTCACGATCGCCAGCCGCGACACTGAGTATCGCGTTCATAGGGCAATTGTGTGCCCTAGATCTGACTACTTTGCTGCGAAATTCCGAGAGTTAAAGTCTAAGGTTAGCCATAGTATTTATCTTCCACGCAGGTGAGAAGTTAGCTAATCGCAAGCTGGAAGCCTGCCACAGGAGGCTTCCTCAGCCTTCCAGATGATGATCCGCAGGCTGTCGGGATGATTATCCGGTATTTCTACCATCTAGATTATCCATCTGGGTATCAACAAAAGGCTCTCTTCCCTAACGGGCATGCGGAAGTGAACGGCTATGCCAATGAGCATATGAACTCTGGCCATGATGATGATTTCAATGGCTCTATCAAGTCGGACGACCAACCACTTGAAAGAGACATCAAGTCAGGAGACCATAGCGAGTCGCTGGATGATTTTCTTCCACCGCAGCCCCAACGGCTTAGCAAGAAGCAGAAGAAACGTGCTAAAGCCCATGCCAAGCAAGAACCTGGCATCAATGGGTCCCCAGACCCCCAAGGCGAGTCCTTGTCATCGCCCACCGCCCAAGAGGCATCTATCTTGAATCAGACCCAGGAGAATCACAGCGAAGGCGGAGGTGCCATTCTCAACGTTAAGCCGCCTACTAATCTCCAAATGGTGAATGGGATTGGTTCTGGTTCCAGCAACAAGAACCTCGTCTTGCACGCAAATGTATACGCTTTATCGAGAAAGTATGGTATCCCAGGACTTCGATCATTAGCTTTTGAAAAATTTAAGACAGAGGCCGACAACCAGTGGGACACGGAGGAGTTTCTCCTCGCAGCAGAGAAGGTGTATACATCTTGCTCGGACGGTGATGATGATCGCAAGATGAAAGATGTTGTTGTTGGAATGATATGCCGTCACGGTGAGCTTATGGACAAGGTCGAGACACAGAAAGTCATGCGCACTCTTCCGAAAGACTTGATGTATGACATTCTACTGCAAGTAAGACAGCAGGGAGGATTTACAAGATAATCTCAGCGGTCTGAGTATTGTCTAGGGTATGGTAGTAGTTTCCGACTTAGTGATAGCAATACTTGCGAAAGGATCTTGTCTTTGGCTGACGGGGAATCTACACAAAAAAACACGAAATGCTTTAGGGCCGAGGTTGAAATGCTCGTGACTCAGCGGTTGGTCAAGAAACACATCCCAAAACGCATATCCTTAGCAAAGTAAACAAATCGACGAGTGTGTTAGTGGATCACTACTTTAGGCTATTTGTCTACGACCTTCCTAAGTGTTTGCATGCGTTCATCAATGTATGCAATGTCTTCTGTGCGGTTGAGAATCCTGTGCATCCCAATGCCATATCCGTAATCTTCCTTTCGTTAAGAACCTCGATTATTCTCTGATGCGATAGTGGTCTCAGTCGTAATTGTGATTGGGTCATTTGTCGATTGTGACGTGAAACTTCGAGATCCAGGAAGTGTACCCATGATGCTAGCCAAAACGCGACTGGCTTCGGTTTGAGCTGGTTTCTTCGACGACCTCATGTTGTTTAGAGCACTTGAATTTCGTCTTCTTTGATTCCATCCCCTTGGCGCACCGCCTCCAATAGTTGGTGGCGGGATGTGTTCCAGGCGGGGTGTCCTTTCGCGTCGCGTGATGCCCTTCGCTGTCGTTTCCTCCACGTTGACTTCATGTGCTTCGCGTATCTCCAAGTACTGCTCTCGGTCTTGTTCCACGTGGCCGCCGAATGCAAATATCCTTCCGAACAGACCGGGGAAAAGTCTGTGAAGCATCAGACGAATCGATGGTAGACTGGTCACCGTGATGCTAGTTGCGACTTCGACACCCGTCCAGATCATAAGATCCACGTAGTCCCAGGTTATGTTAACCGAATCTCCATACAAAATGTTGAACCGAAGACGCACAGAACTCGCTATGACGATGATGATGCCTAGGCTAAACATCGAGATAATCATGAATTTTCGTCGGGGCGTCGACTTGACCTTTACAACCAGCGGCATAGGCAAGATCAATATGATTGTGTCGAGTGCGATGCCGATGGCGCTTGTGGCCCAAGAAAGAACGTTCAAATCGAAGCATTTCACCGAGCCAAAGTCTCCTTTCCAACCTTCCCAGTTGTATGCTATAGGCACGCACTGGACTATTGCCATAGCCACAAATAAGGTTGTGCTAAGACTAACAATAGCCAGCAGTACGTAACATAGACGACAAAAGCGTTGGTAGGGGAAGAGACGTAGGTAGAAACACAGAATTGAAATTCTTGTGAGTCCTAAGAGAAGTAGGTACAAACATGAATCGACGTAAAATACCTGGTTGACTCGTTAGTGTCACCACTGCAATCGGTGACCAAGCGATCGACCGTTACTTTTAAAGCCCATGTAAGGGTGTCTGGGTCTGTCCACCATATGTCGACCCCAAACGCTTTTTGGTAAACTAGGAAATTAGCAACTTTGTCGTAGACTCCCAAGGTCATACTTACGAACGTGTCCAGCAAGGAACCAGCCAATATATAGGATGTATGTAACGGTAATAACCCAATCATCCAGGCTGAATCTGCGTATTATCCATGACTTAGAGTAGACACGTGCTGCAACGCAGCACATGGCAAAAATATGGATGGGTAGGAACGGCCACACGTCATCCTTTCGGTTTCGGCGGGGCTTGTCGCACATGGTATCCCACTCCCTCAATGATGCTAGTCCGCAGTGAGCAGATGATCCTTTAATTGTCAAGTATCTCCTGTGCCCTGGCACGTACCGAATGTCGACAATCTAGGGCATGATTTCGACATGCATTGTGTAACTTCCAAATCGAAGCCGGCGTCACGACAGACACATTGCGCGTTTTCCCAGGAGCCGCAGACCGACGGAATGGCACTTTGCCAGCATGCAATCTGGTTGTGTTCTTCTGTCAGCACATTCTCGGAACGGCATGAGACAACCATTATAACCAAACCCAGCAAAGCTTACCGCGCATTCTGGAAGTCTGCTGTCTCGTGCCGACAAGTCAATTTCGGCGTGAGATACCACCAACAGCGTCGCGAACGCGACCAGCGTCAGTAGAAAACTGGCCGAGCCCATCTTCCATACCACATCTCGTCAAGATTGCATTGGGCCGGAGGCGCTATGTCGAGGAACGTAGACTGCCACCTGTGCGGGGGTCCAGATATTAATAAGAGGGAAGGGCACGGAAACAAAGGTGTCCGTCCCTCAAATGACTCGTGAAACTCTTACCACGTTGGTGTCCGGCTAGTGACATTGAACCTTAAACGAGCTTGAATGGGGTCCGAATCACGGGGATCCTGTGAGGTTGTCTGTGCTCCCTCAAGGGGGTCAGATAAGACGTGCTGGTCTCTATTAGCACAGACAGAAAACAGCGCCCAGAGACAATAGAAGAGTGGTGCAGCAATGATTCAATCAAAATTCAACACGATAGGAAGACGTCGTAGTCTATCTGTTTGTCTAATACTTAATAAGATGTGGACATTGCGGTTGAAAACAAGGGGTCTCGCAGGATATCAGAGCGCGGTGTATTACTCTTCTCCCCCGATGGCCCCTGACACGTTGCGGCGCACGACTTTCGATCCACCGTGCGAAGAAGAGGACGGCCCCGTCCGGTTGCAGAGAGTATGATTATCAGGCTGGCAACCCCAAAGGCCCGGTCTGAGTTTTGCCATGAATTTCCATGGATGCGAATAGTGTTGTAAGCTTCAGAGAGACATCTGTCGAGGGCGCCAATGCAGGACTGATTCTTGATCCAAATATCGGAACTCCGAGCTGTTAGCTTATCCACCGGGTTTTTAAGGAAGCATTTGGCAAGACATAGGGCCTTCATAATCGGAGAAGCAACGCTGATTGCTGGCATGACCTGGCCAGGATGCGCTTTGACCCCCTCCAGAAGCATAGGAGATACCCGTGTCAAACTTTGTCACAGCCGCTTGCTAGCGTATCATATCTGAGCACATCGCGCCTGGTCATTTGTTGATTCGAATGTAGTTCAACTGTAACAGCGGGCTATGCCTCACGTTTACTACGTACAGATATGGAAAATTGAAATGAGTAAGTTATGAACACAAGAAGGCATCTCTCTCAATACTTAGAAGGTGCGGTGGGCACGGCGGAAGCGCTGGAGGCGCTTAGCAGACCTTGTTGAGCGCTTGCAGCCGGCCTTGCCGCTGTCGCTCTCGCTACCCGTGCCAGAGCCGGCGCTGCCAGTGTTGGTACCGCTTCCAGCTCCGCCAAGGATCTGGGCAGCGGCGTGTTCAGCGGCAACCATGACGATGGCTTGGGTGTTGCCGGTAGGCAAGTCAGGATGAATGGAGGCGTCGACAACGAAAAGGTTGTCGGTGCCCCAAACCTTGGTCTGAGTATCGACAACGCTCTTGCCGTCGTTCTCAGTACCCATGATGGCACTGCCGACATAGTGGCTTCCAGTAGTGTGCTCCGAGATGAGGCTCTCGGCGGTAACGTTGCCGGTCATGGTCAGAGTGCTGTTAGACTTGGAGGCGTACTGGATAAGCTGGCTCATAAAGCTCGTGATGGCCTCCTTGTCCCCGCTAGTGGTGAGGTAGGGCTCAGTAGTAAACTTGGTGGAACCATCGGCCGAGATTCCCAGAGCACCGACGGATGTTAGACCGTGGGTAAGGTAAACCTTGATTCTGATAGTGTCGTTCTTGGGGGAGTTCACGGTACCCTGAATATAGCGCTTCTGGCCATCAGAAGCGTCGACGCTTGTCCAAAAGTTCAGACGCTGGCCAGCCTGGGTAAGGAGACCAGATCCTTGAGCGAACAGGTCTACATCGGTTTGAGCGGGGTCTGTGAAGGCAGTGCTTGCCAGAGAGTTGAGGGAAGACTTGGTTTGAAGGTTGACGGTGAAGATGGGGTGATCTTTGAGGTTTTCGCCGACAGGAAGATCGATCCATTGGGCCTCAGCGGGAAGAGTGACCTGAGTAGAGCCACTCTGGACTGTCTGGATCTGCTCCTTGGGTCCAATACCGCTGTTGAACAGGATACGCGGGGTGGAGAGGGCACCGGCGGCAAGGATAGCGGCACCACCAGACTTGAGGTTGACAATCTGACGAACGTTCTTGCCGGTCTCAATCTCAACACCAGAAATAGTGGTACCGTTGCGGACAGCGCGGATGACCTTGGCGTTAAGCTGAAGCTTGAAGTTGGGCAAAGCCTGGGCACGAGGGAGGTAGTCTCGGACAGGGCCGCCGCGAAGGCCATCCTCGATCAACCAAGGAGGGTGAGTGAAAACAGAGTCCTTCTTGTTGGGCTCGGCGAGGCCGTCGACCTCGGTGAAACCATTGCCGGCCAGCCACTTGGACACGATATCGTAGGCGCCCTGGTCGTAACGCTTGCCGTCCTTGCTGGGCTGGATTGTACCTGGAGTGCGCTCATAGAGTTTGTTGGCGGACTCCTCGACGTCGCTCCACTTCCAACCCGTGGGCCACTTATCGTCAAAGTCGTGAGCAGGAGGCTTGACCCACATCATGGCATTGACCATGGTCGAGCCACCAAGAATGCAGCCAGCCTGGGAAGCGGTGTCGGTGCAGTACTCGCTGGTCTCCTTGGCGGTAGAGAGGTAGTAGCCCATGGCAGGGACGTCGTACTGGGTAACGGTATCATTCCAGTCGACAGTAGCCTTGCCACCGGTAGAGGCCAGGGAGGCACCGCCACGCTCAAGCAGCAGAACGCTCTTGCCGGACTCGGCCAGACGTTCAGCGACAATCAGGCCGGCAGCACCACCACCGGCGACGATGTAGTCGTATGTCGTGTTCGAGATAGTAGTGGTGATGTTAGCAGGGACAGCAGGAGTGGTTCCGTTGCCGGTGCCAGGGGTAGTGACAGCGTCAGATGCCTTGGCGGCCCAGGTGTCGTAGTCAGCCGACTTGGCATCAGCAAGGTTGGCACCGAAGAGGCCAAAGCCAGCACCATGGTAGTTGAGAGCAACGGAGGCACTGGCAGTGTCTGAAAGCGCGGTGGTGGAGTAAGCCCAGCCGAAGGTAGTGGTGTCGGACGTGCCCGTGAAGGTTGTCTCATCGCCAGTAATGCAGCCTTCACAGACGAAAGTGTAGGTAAAAGCGGTTTCATTGATGGAAGTGCCGGACTCGATGGGCTTCAGGGTGATACCGGAATCGGTGACGACATCGGGGTTCGAATATCCGCTAGCCTTACGGATGGAGGTCTGAACCGAGTCTCCATTGGGCCATACCACGAGGAGGAGCTTGTTGGTCATGGGACCGCCGAGGGAAACGGAAGCCCAACCTTCAGTGATTGGGGCGGAAATCTGGCCGATGAAGTCCTTGCCAACAGTGGTGGGCAGAGCTACGCCGAAGGAGAAGCCTGAAGTCTCACTGTACCGCTGGAAGGTGATTTCGGAAGCAGAATCGACGTACGATGACGTCTGCTGCGCCGTGGCGGCCGCAGCCAAAAGTCCCGTGGTCAGGAGGGACTTGAACATCGTGAAGGATTGTAGATTTCTTGTTGCTCGTAAGAGAGTGTATAATTTCAATGTCGTGTATCGACCTGGTGGATGAGGAAAGAATGGAACACGATTGTGTCAAAAGAGAGTACACCCGTCGCAGAGGGGCAGAAGAAAGGCAACAGCAACCAGCGCAAAGAAAGTGAACGGAGATGAAGTTATGACAACGGAAAAGTGAGAGAAACAAAAGCACGACAATGTAAGACCAGAGCTCTTCCAACTATTATATGTGTTGCCTCTCTCATGGTTACCCTAGCGCAGAAGACCTTAATCGGGAAGGACGGCTACAGAACATCATGCCCTTCCCTGGCCATCGACCCATTGAGGGGGTTGAGAGGGTCAGCAACATGCATCCATGGTGATAGATCCTTGATAGCCCAACCAAGGCCGAATGCGTAGTTGGGTCCTGGCAGCGTGTACATCAATCATCAAACGCTGAGTGGCAGGTTGAGCCGTGTAATTGGATCGTTGTGCGAATCGGGGAATAATAATCAATAGCGAAACGAGTCAGTTGGCATTTTGGTGAGGAGGGTCCGTCGGGTGACGTCCGTTCGGGGAAGCTATTCCAGGATCAAAATCCCAAGGGCCCGGCCAAGCTAGGCTAGCAGTGCCGATTCTTTGCCCCACTGTTGGAGGGCTGCCACGATACGACAGGCTTGATGCTGCGCTCGCTAGACAAGTTGACTAGGGAGCAAACATGGATTGGCCGGGCTGAATTGGACGCAGCATCCCGGCATCTTGATTTTTTTCAGTCTGGACTTTTCCTGGAGATGGTCTCCGCAACAAAGTGGATAGTGTTGTTGGGCTCTGCACCCCGGATATATTAAATGGACATGGTTCTTTGGCTATGCGAAACGCCAGACAACGAACGGTCGTCCGAAGTTAATAAACCCTATTCGACGTCACTGGCCAGCTTCGGGGCCGAAAGTGGACATGTTTTCGTCCGAGGTCCAAAAACAGCCTCCTTGTCCAATTGGGCTGAGTCTGTTACAAAGAAATGGCAGCAAAGGGGAAGATGGAGAAGGGAGAACTTTTACCCACTCACGCATGTGGCGGACCCCCATTGATGTGAGGGCCCTTGGGAACACAGGCACTTAATGAGGTGCCAGATGCATCATGCAGAGAGAGACCATGCGAGGAAACCGCGTTCATCGCGTGCAGGCCCGCGTACTGTAGATTACTGCGGCTCATAGGTGCGACCGATAAGTTCCAGAATTCATTACCTTGATCCATCTACCGCTTCGCTCACCGGTGCCACCGTCTTTTCCCCTCCTTAATCTCCGTCGACGCGTGCTCTCGCCCCTCAGCTTCGACTCCTCTCGGCGGAACCAGAATGCTTCCGGCTGCACCTGACAATTCCGGTGAAACCGTCAGTGGCTATAGAGCTCAGCCGGCACGGTAGACGGCATCGGGTGTGTATTGTTTCGCGGCGAAAGCTCGGATTACGCCCCGAGAGTGTTAAAAGGGTTTGCTTGGTTCATAACCATCTCGTTCAAACATGCTGCTGTGATAAGTTAAGCTGTTACACTAGGTCTTTAACTTCACGAGGCTTCGGCCACAAAACAGCTGAAGAGTTGACTAACACCGGATGATGATTACGATCAGAGCACTGAAAACCCGCCTTCAGCTTCTTTGGGTGTCTTTAGTCGGGCAGCCAGCCGCCGGTCTCTTGTGAAACTCATCTAAAGAAATCATGACAACTCAAGCTACACAACCCATCGTGGCTCCTGGCCCGTGCATGATTCTCTTTCGCGATGCTCTTCCGTCTTGGCTGCAACTATCATTCTGCCTCTTGAGGACTTCCCAAGCCAATCCAAAAAACGGCAAATAAATTCCAGCATACTCAATTGGCCCCGGACGCGCGGCAATTGTTCTCTCATCTCTTGGCACGCAACATCTGGCATTCCGCGGACCCACTGATGTCCAGCGGAGCAATGATCGTCATCACAGGGCAATTCAATCCGTGTCATCCCTGCCGACCAAGGATTACCTAGGAATTCATCTTGGTCTCCCCAAGCGGATAGACAGCCAAGCGGCATCATCACAGCCCATGTTCTGCCAATTGTTCTTCACAGCATCATCGGGGGTCGTTGCTTTTATGACCCTTCCAGACTACGCGGCAGGTTGTCGGCGGCAACGCCAACCAAGGATTAATTAGGCCTATAAAATAATGCACGGTGTTGTGATAAGCCAGCATTGCTTTTGGGTTATCTTCGAGTCATTATTGATTACAATCAAACAAATCAACACCTAGCCTGGCTGCGGTATCTAGTCTTCATCCCACATCACCTTCATGGACACAGGGAATGGCCAGAGTTGTCCCCAGTCTTCCTTCATGTATACGAAAAAGCCACCGGGCCTAGGTACCTTCTTCAAAATCCCCTGGGGCCCTGGAACCCGTCGAAGATTCTTCTTCCGGAAGAGTGCCCGGAACATTTCCGTAAGCGCCACTTGGCTCGCAGCACGACCAAGGCAGGCGTGCGGGCCGAGGCCATAGTGGATATAAGAATCCAGAGGTCTGCGAGGATTGACCTCTTCTGGCAGAGGGAAGTGCTCGGGGTCTTTGGCGGCGGAAACCTTGAGACTGCGTCAACACTGGACTTGGCCGACATTAAGTAAAGCAGTAACTTACGAAACTGACGAAGACCCTATCGCCTCGTCTCACAGGAACCTCACGACCATCGTCCTCGATGATGACATCGTCTTGCGTCGCTTCGCGGTAAGATCCAAAGGTTCCTGCGAGTCGGATGCCCTCCATGGCGTATCCAAGTAGGAGAGCGTCAGTCTCCTTCGTTGGTGGAGACAAAGCCGCTTTATGAATCTGCTGAATGTGATCGGTGCCTGGAGATGAGAGGTAATAATCGACCGCCTGTGCAAACTGTATGGGATGTTAGCGCGCCTCATTAATTCACCGAACGGTGCAGTACTCACCACTTGTGCTTGATTGGGTACCATAGCCCCTGAAGTAGGCAAAATCTGACTCCACGCAATGTCATAGGCGCTGAGTCCGGCTTTGGCGAGACCTTTGATCATGTTGGTTCCATACGACACAAGCGGGTCTTCCTTGTCTGCCGAGCCGGTGAAAAGCCCGCGTAAACCTATCTTCGTAGTGATCTTCACATTCGTCTCAACAAGTTTCCCAAGCTTCATCGTCACCTCCTTTGCGCCCTGTCGGAGTGGGAAGGACTTGACAGGATCAATGTCAAAAAAGATGCATACGAAAATCGCCGCCAGAATCTGGTACATCTCTTGCTCCGTGAAAACACCCTTTGGGTTCTTTTGGGTCTTGAGAGGCAAATTAAACACTCTCGAGGCGAAGTGAACATGAGCGATATTGCCAACGTCGCGGATGATGTCGACATGTGTCTGACCGGCGAGTTTGTATGACTTCTCCTTGAGTAACTTCTCCGTGATTCCCGCATAAAATTGCTTAACGTGAGAGTTCCAGCCGTCCTTGTAAAGCAAAGATTGCATGCACTTCTTCTGGCCTGCATGGAAGTCTGTGTCTCCAGATAGCATGAAGCGGCTGCCGCCCTTTCCCATCAAGAACGAGAGGCCTTCATCCCATGTCACTTTGTATCGGTTCTGGTTCTCCAAGATGTACTTGGCACCTCCGAATGATTCGATGTTTGTCCGCAGAGGAGTAAACTTGGGATGGGAGAAATCAAACTGGTCGACACGTCCCAGGTCTGTGAGAATTTGGTGGTTTTCGGACGGGATGACCATAGGGTAATGTGCATAGACCGAATTTGCTTTGAAATGGTTGGGGAAAGCTCTCAGGAAGAGTTTATAGAAGACACAGCCGTGGTTGACCTTAAGATCGTAGTCGACCTCCTTGTAGCCCCATTGGGTTAGGTGACGAGGGTTGTAGTCCGTTGTGTAATATCTGTCACCTCGAACGAGACAAACTGCATCGGACAGAACGACTCGTGAGATGGTGTATGTAGGTGCAATTCCAACGCCAGGCGTCAAGGGCGTCTTAGCTTCCTCGGCTACGAGTCCTGGGTAGAGTTCGACGTAATCTGGGTGTTGGTACAGATTCTTTAACTGTTCCGCCACAGCTGGATCTGAGTTGATGTCCTCGAACCGATCGTAAGGCTTGAGACCAAAGTGCTTGCGGAATTCATTGAGACCAGCAACGTTCCACTTCCGGCCATGCAGAATACCCATGATTTCGACAGGTTTCATGACTTGGGGGACATTGCGGGCTCCAAAGGCCCCAGCACAGTCTTCGATAGCTGAACTAATGCAGTCGACAAGGTCGTCATCGTCAAACTTGCCGTCCTCGCCTCGTTCGTAGTCGGCAAAAGTACGCTGACCAGGGTCATCGGGAATCGATTTTTCGAACTTTCCAAAGACACAAGCCAGCTCCTGAGGAGACAACCCGCCTTTGCCGCCGCCACCCAGAAGCTTCCCGTAGAACTTCTGTATCCATTTGTCATCCTTGTCCGAAATGCAGGAGTGCCATCTGTAACAAAGGTTGAATTCTGCCGAGTTGACGTTTCCAGTCCCTGATTCCGCTCCATCTGGGGTGCCAGCGTTGATACCAGCCTCTTGGCGGGGATCTAGTGTCCATGTCGTATTGGTGCGGTTGAGGTTGACAATATTGCGGACGTAGTCGACCAACGTGATGTTAATGTACAAGCCTGAAGTTACAAGACGCGCTGTTTGGAACAAGTCTTCGTCATACTTCTTCCAAGCTTTGGCGGCGTTTTCTTCGGTGAGGTTATCACCAGGTGGCGCGAACCTATTGCCTTCGTTGATGGCAGCTAGATGCTCCGCGACGTGGTTGTGAAATCGATTGAACATGATCAGAATTACGCATACACCCGGAGGCATCCCGATAAGTCGCTTGTCAGCAAAGCTGTCAGCCTTGAGCTTGCCATCCCGGAACGTCCTTATGGAATCTTGCATCTCTTGGTTGCTGCCGTACAGCGGAGAGAGATCAAGATAAGCTGACGTTTTGGACTTGCTGCTGTCTCTGTAGTCGGTCCAAAACAGATCTGCTACAAGTCAGTCTTGTGTCTTGATTAGCCTGATGAAAACCCCTACCATGAATAATAATGGTTGCCCAATACCACAAGATGCTTGACACATTGTTCGGATGTTTTTTGTAGGTTGTCCGGCCCATTACGGCATCGAATATCAAGCCGGGATCGGGCATGGCACCCAGAGTAATGATCCGAGGCTTGACCGATCTGGCATATGGGCCGCCAGCAGCTCCCAGCTGAGGGAACATTGGGTTCTATTGTTCGTTAGAGCGCGATGGGACTGGCTGAAGAGTGATTCAACTCACGTTGTAGGATCCATCGGCGCGCCGATACTTGTACTCGTCACCCATGTACAGCATGGGCGGGTGGTCAAGAGAGTCCCAAAGCTCTTCAATGAAAGTATTGGTCAATTGCTCCCGAAGACGAGAGTTATGGGGAAGCTTGGCCACGATTTGAATGGTGCGCTCCATAATCATCGTCTTATCATCCTGAATTCTCTCCCTCTTCATCTTGGATTTGATGATCTGCACGAGGGTTTTCAAGTCTTACTTCCTTTATCAGCAATAGCAAAATTTACTCAGCGCCATGAGGAAACTAACCTGCTACCTGCAGGGCTCGAAGGTTTTGGACCATCGTCGGTCGAACAATCTCCGTAGGATAAGTTCCATCGCCGTACTGGGTGGGCATTGGCCGCTTGGATGCCTCTCGTAGCTGTGAGACGCCACTTTTCTGAACATCGTGAGACCCATATCGAGCAGATGCTCGACTAGGCCCTGGGTCCTTTTCATTTCTCATAGAAGCCCCGTTGCCGGAGACAGCATTGGTGTGCTCGTGCTCCTCAACATCAGGGCTCGAAAGGCTTCCATTCCGATGGGACTTCATGGTGCAATGTGAGAAACGTGTCTTCGAATGAGCGTTCTGAACGACATTTGCCAGTCATTTTGGGCCCCTCGCCAGGGTTTGGTCTTCGTATATAAAGTCTGGTCTTCTTCAAAAACAACATAGCAATCTCGCGTTGCAGCGTGACTGGTCTGACGTCTCTTGGCAAACGATTCTTTTGCCCGAATCGAGTATGCAAAATTAGCTGGTGGGAACTAACACCAGTTGTGACTATGGCGATAGCTTCTGGCTGTCTTAGATCATGTCTTGGCCTGTGTTCCACACCGGCTGCATATCGGCCGGGTGCGCGCCTGCAGCCGCCCATGACGATCCCGTTCGGTAACGCTGGTATGTGTCACCATGGCTAGTGAGCTTTAAGATTTTTCAGCCCAATTGACGATCATTTCCTGCCTCAAACGCTGCTGTGAGGATTCCAGACAATCGCCGAAACTTGCAGCGAGATTCAGTTTTCTATTGGAGAATGATGAGCATAAAATTTGTCACCGCCAAAGGATCCACAGAAGTTACATATGTACTATTCAGAGGCTAGAATTTTTTGGTTTTAAAGCACCAGATTTTTTATTGCACAATGCGACAACCACCACAGGTTCGTGTATGCAGTGAAACTGTACTGAAGCCACTTTCACTGCATGAGATCGGGGATTTTCTGCTTATCTCAACTAATATTTTCATGTGATGTTATCGTTGAGGGAGCGTTGTGTTAGTTCAGCCTTGTCTCACGTGTGGGCTGGATCGGCAGAAGCAAACAGTTTACGGGAACTTGGCAAAATGGCAGCAATGTCTTAGATGGAGAAACACTCAACATGCTAACCAAACAAAGGGGTCCAATCGCAGATGATGTCACTTCCAAGCCCTGACAAACTCTCTGAGAAGCTGGCAGAGCCGGCATCGAGTTGTGGCTGATTATGTCTCACAATTGATGACACATATGCAGGTGCACTTGATGGTATCATGAGAAACCAAGAGAGCAACGGTTGTGAAACCAGTATAATGCACCGGTGTAAACTAGTATCGGTTCGGGTGTCAATTTTCGAGAGCTAAAGTGTTCTCAGACATTTTTCCCCCCTTATATCTTGATGAGGATATGCCTGTCTCTCTCGCGGCCGAAAACAACTGCCCTAGGAACGCCTCAACTGACCAAATGGGTGAACTACATGTCAAGAGCTTCTGATTATCGACTGCTGACTGTAAATCTGTCTTAGATACAATAACCAAGGCGTGAGTTGTCTCACTGTGGAGATGTAGATCAATTTCCACCGCGATCGACAGACACTTGGTTCTAACTTGGTTGGCTGGGAGGTAGATGGTGAAGAGACATACACACTGTCACGCAAGACCTCACTGCACCATGCAGCCGCGTTTTCCGCACAAGTGAGGTTCGACTTCCTGGTAAACAAAGTAATATCAGACGGGTGATACCAAGTGACGCAAAATGCCTCCCACCGTCGTCCGGTTGCATGTCACCCAGCGTAAAAACGTACAAGACAACCAGGTTTGACATTCCCGCAGGTGAGATTTAGGAAGTCAAAAGTCCTAATGGAAACATCGTTGGTTCGCTTCTAACGTTCTATATGACAAAGTAGCTTTCGCACCCCTTGAGCCTTCGGCCGAACTTGACGTGAGCTCCCTTTGCTCTGTCATTTACATTGGATTAGGACGAAGTTGTTGTCATTTCCACCCAATTGTACTATTCACTATGCATCCCAACCTACTTAATTCTTTCAAACAACAAGAGGGAAACCCCAGAAAGAGCGCAGCAGATCCGGGTGATCAATCTGCCAATGGGGCATATCGAGGAGGACCAAATCATGGTCCGCGACGAAAACTCATTCTCTGTTTTGACGGCACCGGTAATAAGTTCCGAGGCGACGACAGTGACAGTAACATATTGAAGATTTTCCGCATGTTGGACAGCTCAGCAGATGATCAATGTAAGACAAGGCAACATAGAAACAAGCTAAGTTTCATTACTGACAATCATCATAGTTCATTACTATCAACGTGCGTGTCTATACTCCTAGGCCCTCAAAGAAACAGGACAGCAACAGAAACTAACTGCTACACAGCTGGAATTGGAACATATGTCGTGTCAGAAAACTTAACGCACAATGGTGTAAGAGTCAAGTGCAAGTCCTGGTATCAGATGGCCAAAGACTCCGCGGTCGGCTCCTCATTTGACCAACATGTCGTAGGCGGGTATCGGTTTCTGATGCGGTACTACTCACCAGGAGACGACATCTACATGTTTGGGTTTTCCAGAGGCGCCTATGTTGCTAGGTTCTTGGCCGAGATGCTGGACTTCGTTGGCCTCCTTTTGCACGGTAACGAGGAGATGGTAGCCTTTGCATGGAGCTCATTCTCTCAGTGGCAATGCCGCAGAACAAACTCCACACCGGAAGGCAAGGAGGAAAGGGAAAAAATGTACCAATTTCTCAAAGGTTTCAGGGAGACTTTTTCACGACCGATCCGACGCATCCGCTTTTTAGGACTCTTCGATACGGTGAACAGCGTCCCGCGCTTCGAAACGGCATGGATGCAGCGCAGCAAGTTCCCATACACCGCACGTAGTTCTGCAAAGGTCATCAGACACGCAGTCAGCATTGATGAGCGCCGGGCAAAGTTTCGGCAAGATCTGATATACCAAGAGCCGGAGAAGTGCCGCAAGAAAAATGCCGCTAAGCGGATGATGGAGCATCAGCCTTTCAATGAAAAAGTACAAGAGTTCCAAGAGAAATACCGCCCGGGTCGGCGTTCGACTCTCGCACCCGACGATGCCGTCGCGGCAGAGGACCGCGGAAGGAGACGCCATGGTCAAAGCCAGGAAGAAGACGCAGACCATCCTATACCCTTCCGCAGCCGTTCTAGATCTAAGTCTAGAGCCACCGGCCGCTCACACAATGTACACACGGAACATGATGCCTCGTCTACCCATTCAAAGCCACCGATGGAGGACCTTGCGTACGATTCAGATGACGACGAAGCCGACCAAGACGTTGATGAGGTATGGTTCTCTGGAGGCCACGGTGACATCGGTGGAGGCTGGGACGCCGTTGCCGGTCGCAAGAATGCAAGTCATATCCCCCTAGTCTGGATGGTTCGAGAAGCCATGCGAGCAGGGTTGTCATTCGACGTCGAGCAACTCGAGTATTTGGGATGCGTCGAGTCGGTGACAGGACCTACTTTCCAGCGACAGCCAACGTCTCCGACGCCTCGAGATGCGCCCGAAGTTCCAGAGATTCACGTCGACGCTCCGTCTCCGCCGGTTGATTTCCAACCAGAATCGCCTAATGGCTCGGCAACGGAACAAGCGGATGAGAACTCGGACGCATTGACACATGCCTGCACGGCGACGCCTTTCGGCGAGATGATCCGGACCGCACACGAGGCCGAGATCCATGATTCTCTTGATTTTGCATGCGGCATGCACCCATTCAGTGTATTCATGTGGAGGGTGATGGAATACCTCCCATTCCGAAGACTTGATCTGAGACCTGATGGCAGTTGGAAACCCATCAGATGGCCCCTTCCATGCGGAGAAGTCCGCGATATCCCCGACAAGGTCAGAGTTCATGGCAGTGTTATCCGGAGAATGAAAAGGGACGAGAAATACAGGCCGGGCAATCTCATTGTCGGCGGTGGCGGCAGAGGATGTAGAGTGGCGCCTGAAAAGTATGGCATGGGGGAATGGGTATGTGTCAAGGGTGAAGGGGATCTTATTGACGAGGTCTGGGTACGAAAACCACGAGACGACGAAAAGACAGAGTGATACTCAATCGAAAGAGGATACAGAGTAACTAGTTTCAATACTATGTATGGTTGCAAGTCGGAATAAAAGACTAAAAGAAAAAAGGCGCTCGTATAGTATCACCCATTGCTGCCAATCTGATGTCTCTTAATTGGATAAAAGAAGCATCAAAGCATCAAATTATCCATGGGTTGCAAGAATTACTGGCCGGGAGTCTCTCCGCCAGTCAGCTTAACAAAAAGAAATGTTGGGCAACGACTTAATGGGAGCAGCGGTCATCGCGTAATAGCTCTTGTGGCTGGTCTAGAAATACAACCATGTTGTCCTTCGTATAGTTGCAATGTCAGGCTTGTACGACAGCCTGTTGAGGGTGAGACAAGGCGCAATACGGATTTCATAGTTTAGAGTTACAAAGTGTAGCAGAAGTAGAGAATGTAATCATACGGCGTAATATTCAGTGTAAAGCGTCTGGCGCAGACTTCTTCCACTTCCAATACCATTCCGGATAGGATTTGTCAACTCTCCATATCAAACTTTCAACCCATTCCTGCGCAGCAACCAGCCGATCGTCAGCTTCCGCCAATTTTGTTCTCGCCATGGTTTGCCTGATTGGTATTCCCGCTAACGTTTCGAGATCAGGAGCTCGGTACTCGAGCTGTACCTGATCCAGGAGTGCGATATTGTGATCCAAAGACATCTTAATTTTCTCAATCATCATGCTCAAGCTTCCGACTGCCTTTTCCGGGACCTGTCGCTGTTTTGTTTCCTGATCCCATATCAGCTGTTCCCTGTCTCGTATCTGGTTGTATCTACGATACTTGTCGAGAAAGTCGTTATTCTGGGCGAGGAATTTTTTTAAGTTGCGGCGGAAATCTTTGGTCTCACAGGCTTCGACTGCCGAATTGTTCCAAATTCTGAACCTCTCATCATATCCCAAGTTGTCCCCCGCGAGGTTCTCCATGCCTTGCAACATGAGTTTGCAGAATTCGACGTCGTTTTCTGCGGCATTGCGGGCATGCAATGCGCGCGCCTTGCATTTCTTATACTCTAGACCACGTTCGCTGATTCTTGTACTGGCAATGTTGTGAGGTGAAATCTGTTGCGGCTCGGCTGTCGTAATGCCGTGTTCTCCTCCTTGTTGTTCAGAAGCCAGTGCGTTGGCAGATTTGGGTTGGCATTGCAAGGTCGTAAGAAGATATCAGAATTGACTTTGGAATATGTAATACTTGGTATGTGAGGTACCTTTTTGGCGGATTTGCCTACCGAAGCGGCGTGGGTTTTTGTTCCGGAAGCCTGGTCCAGCCGTCAACACTGCACATAAGCCTACTAACGGGGATCCAACCTAGTGGCTTCCTTTAACCCTTTTCGTATATTTTGACCTTCTTGCTGAATCTGAAGGAAACGTTGCGGCGGAAGGTGTGGGTTTGGGAGCCTGGAATCAAAGCATCAGCATGTTGACTGGCCATGTTTCAACGCAAAGCCTTGCCTTTCTTTTTCTTGTGGGAACGGCAGGTAACGTATTTGTTCCAGAGTTCTGCAACAGCTTGTCAACGTCTTACGGAAAGGAGGGAATATGAGAAAGACAGGTAATTACGCTGTTGGCCTTCGGAGCCGGTGTGACAATCATAGGTGCCTTGAGGCTTTGGGCCTGAAAGTAAAAGGTTGGGGCTCGTCATCAGCATCGGAGTCAGGCACTTCGATGAGTTCCTTCGCAGATGGTTTGTCCTCAATTGATGGGAGAACGTTACAGTCTTGCTCCTCGGGCAACGGCGCGTCCTTGCTAGCGTTGTCGATCGCATCGCCTGGCATTAAAGCATTGTCATGTGCATGCGTTTTGATATTTGCTTTGGCGACAGTCGCAGCTGGTCTAGCCGATCGACGAAGACCAGTAGGCTTCCCAAACGCATTGCTGCCCGGAGCGGGGTGGTCAATCGTGGTGTTTCGTCTTGCTCTGGTGCGCGTAGGAGCGATTTCAGGCGAGCTTGGAGACGGAAGAGGGAGGACCGAGACGCTGTTGCGTCTGTTTCTATTGTTCTTTGCACTAGTTGGAATTGTTGCGACAGTCGCCTTTCCATGTCAGAGTGTCCAGCTGAAGCCCAGCAAGAAGCGCGGATGGAAATGTAAATCACCAACTTGTTCGATTATGGCTGCATCGACGTCTATGGACTGCATACCGACGTCAATGTCTCTTCACTCGTCACAAGAGAATTGATCAGTGTCAAATATCTGCACCTTTCCTGCCCTTTTTATCGTGTCGATAAGGCGAGGCACTCTTGGTTTCAACTTCGACTTGCCCAGCGCAGCTGCAAGGACCTTTGTCTGGTCATATCGCATCTTTCTTGCTATCTTGATGCTCTTCATGGACAGCCTCTCCGTTACAGAATGCCTTTGGAAGAATTTGGCACGGGGAACGCGTGAGAGTCCCATTGATCGTGTCTTTGCTTGGGCGGAGGACCAGATCCGAGGGGTTGTCGAATTGGAAAATGATGTACACAAGAAAACAAAAGACATGTCATTGTAGATGTGTTGGATTGTGTTGACGCACAGCCATTTTAGTCTCATCTGCTTGGGCCGAACTCAGGTGTATTTGTAGTCGCTGCTTCGGCCAGGTCGTCAGAGGTTGAGACCGCAGGGGAGACCAATCAACCTTACCATCTGCGTGCTAGGCATGTCGCGGTCTCTCTGTCCTGGTTATCAAGTTCGGAATGCAACCCACGACAGCACCCCTGCGTCTTCTGCATCAGATTGCTACTTTGAACCTGTTTACTGCTGTACCTTGCAGCTCTAGGACTTCCCCGACTAGTAGCAGAGGGAACTCATAGACTTAAGATGGAGCCTTCATGTTGGGTTCGCGTAAATCACCAGCAAGCATGCGCTGCCATCACTCAGCTAGGCAGTATCCCAACCCCTTGTCAATCAGTCGATAATTCTATTAAGTTTAGCTTCTTTTCATTCCATATTTTCCTTTTTCTTTCCAAAGTACACAGTGGCGGCAGGAATCGTCATCCTAATGGCAGGGTTAGCCTCGGGATGAAGCCATCGCGGTCGATAGAATGCCAGCCCTTAGTTCGACGCTGATAACTTGTTATTGAGTCCAAAAGGAAAACCCTGCAGCTGCAATTAGAGTCTTGGCAGGTAATCCAGAGTGCAGAAAAGCGTTCGGTTCTGCCGTCCCATTTCTTCTTCTGGATGCTGTGCAACCTGGGGTCGGAGAGCCCGCACCGTGTCTATAGCCCAGAGTTAACCGCCATCGTAACACACTGCAGGCAGGGGCTGGCTCCTATCACGCTACAATCTACTGTTCAGGACGAATCGTTCTGTTTCTTTCCAGTTCTTCTCCAGCCGGGTTCCGAAAGCCAATGCGGTTATCAAGACCGCATTCGATTGCCCTGGAAGACGCAGTTACGGCTGCAAGATAACCACTATTTCCCGCTTTTTAGTTGAGGTGGCTGGGCATCCGTATGCACAGGGCCGGCATGGCATGCTGCCTCACCATCTCGCACTTTCATCATCGACGTGCTTTGTTATGAGGCCTATGGTAGTCTGGCTTGTGTACCGGATGCATCAACGACATCCCCACGAACCCCGAACGACGCTAGTAATCTAAGGCCTCGGTGGCCCCTCCCCCGTTGATTGCAATGTTTTGGACGGCCGTCGGCCTGCGTTTTCAAGCCATATCGACAATAGTTACCTTGCTTATAGACTTTCGGTTCATGTCAATGAGGCATAGAAGTCTTTGAATGTTGTATCATCCACGTGTCTTCGCGCCCACGGTGCAAACTTTCGGGGCCTCATGTCGCGGATTTCAGGGGCAAATCGATCCAGGATTCCGCATACGAAATCAACCAGGTCTCAAGATAGCAGGAACGAGCGTCTCCATGGGCTCAGCGGGTGGATTTTGGTATGTTTATCAGGTCGCAGCCACCTAACAAAGGAAAAAGGAAAAAAGAGGTTAATGATGATCACTGCTAGGTCTCATTGGATGGCGCAATCTTTCCCCGTGGGCGTGCGCGTTCGAAGTGCCGATCAGCCCACGCTTGTCGGCTTGAACCGTGCGGACATCAGCGCCTGTCCTCCAGTCACCGACTGGAAACATTAATGGTATGATTGTTGCAGTGTTTCTTATTGCATTTTGTTCATGCCAAAGCGTCTCTTTCTTATTGTAATTGTCATCATCGTGTCGATTTGGGACAACTTTGACTCGTTGAACAGCCAAATGCCCTCATTTCCAGGATGAGCAACATCCTGGAAATTGAATCACAAGAAGCTGATATCAGACAATGTTGGGAAATACCACCTAAAAAAGCATGCTAACTCCTGGGCGTGGCTGGGTAGAACAGGCCAGGGCTGCCGCGTAAGTAGGGTCAGTTCCGAGCAGTTGTGAAGGTATCAGATGAGCACAACGAATGCGTCACTTCTCATAAGCTGTGACATTCTCAACGCCTCCTTGAAAATGGGTATCCATCGGCTAGAAGCTCAAGGGCATGTCAATCATAACGAATCCTATGCAGAGACAGGACACCTGCTGATAAGTAATCATGACCACCATGCACATCAAGTGACACTCAGCCACCGAGTGAGCGTGGGTTTGTGATGAATGAAACGATAAAGCATAGTTGGGAATCATGGATACCACGAAACGAGGGTAAACTCGTTCACGCCATGCTGCCTCCGAACCGAAACTTGTGCAACTCCTCTTGCAGATGCTCACCCTAGAGCCCGGCCCAAATCTGTCCGTCATCCACATCTATATTTGTGTTACTGAAACCGATAGAAAATACCTGACGGCATTCGCTGTCGTCAATTCTCGTCTCTCCAGAGCGACGACCAGCATCGTTGCTTCTATGCAACACCAGACATCACACAGTTTGATTGGCTATGCGATTGAAGCGCTTTCCTTCTTTCTCTAGGGCTGCCAAGGCCTTTTCGAACTCAATCTTGGTGTCCTGAACCCTGGCTACCGCTTGTCGCATCTTGTCAGCCAAGTTGCAGAGTTGTTCGCTGAGTTGTGTGTGCTTGTCGGAGACCTGGTATACCACGGAACAAGACGAGTAAACATCGGTATCGGTGCTCGAGTCGGGTGATGCGTATACGCGTCGTCGACGCTTGATCGAACTTGGTTCTTCCGACATAAACGTGCCTGAAGACGCCCTCTTTTTAGGCGCAGAAGTCGGAGTGGTCTTGGGGCAGATCGTTAGAGAGGATTTATGAGAGAAGGGCTTCATAGACCGCGACCTACCTTGCTCTTGTGATTTATAGAATTCGGAATCGAGACCTCGGACTCGGACTGTTCCTTCCTTGCGTTTTCCTCATCGTCACGTTAGCATGTCATATACAATTGCATCAGTCAAGTGAAACTCACGACGTCTTTGATAAGGGCTTCAACGTCCTGGGGTAGAACATAAGGCTTGACTGGCCTATCCGAGCGCTTGGTTCCTTTTCTGACACGATGGGCGATATGTCTACCGAGGCCTTCCCTGATCTCTTGAAGATCGACCTCGTGGTTGCGTAACCAATAGATCTTATTGAGTAGCAAGTTGTCCCACTCTGCAGGGGCATGGCCAGGGTCTTTCAAGATGCCCTCGATGTTGTTTATGCTGTAATACTCGCAAATCAGTCTTAAAAGCCGAGTCCTGTCTTCCGTCGTCTTTCCGGAGGCCTGGTTTTTGGGTTCGGGAGTTTTAGGGGTCTGGATGCCAGGAGAGGGGTGAGTGACAACGGTGTTGTTAATGTACAAGCGGCCGTTGGGCTGCTGTTTGTCGCCATTTGAGTTGCGCTGAGTGATGGCCCCTTGAGGCTTGTTGTTATTGTTGGGGCGGTGGTTATGGTAAGAATGATTATTGTGGGGGTTAACGTTGCGTGGGGGGTTGCTGTGAGCGACCCTGTTGTAAAAGTTGGTGTTGTGAGGGCTTCTGTTGCAAGAACCGTTATTGCGAGGGCCGTTGTTCAATGAGCCGTTATTGAGTAGGTCATTGTTG
Source organism: Colletotrichum incanum (assembly GCA_001625285.1). NCBI lineage: Eukaryota > Fungi > Ascomycota > Sordariomycetes > Glomerellales > Glomerellaceae > Colletotrichum > Colletotrichum incanum. Next base: position 26,513 of record LFIW01002328.1, read on the forward strand.
AATGATACAGAATTCAATGCGCCGTTGTTGTAGGGACCATGGTTGAATGCTCTGGTATTATTCAGCGCGCCGTTATTGTACTGGCCCCTGTTGCATGAGCCGTTATTGTATAAGCCGTTGTTGAGAGGACTATGGCTGTTTCTGTTGAAGCCGTTGTTATATTGCTGCTTCTTTCTCGTCATTGTCACTGATCTGACGTGGTCGGGCGAGCCAGGATCAACAGTACGGCAGGAAGGATGAGGAAGAAGTGCGGACGACGAGGCTACACCGGACTCAGTGTCGCTGAAAGATGGAGAATGAAACCGAAAGACGCAATGATCGTTGAATCATCAGCTGATATTGAGTCCTTTATAACTACTAGTCTGTGTGTGCTCGAAGCTGTTGATGATTCCGTCGTGAGAGGGCACAGCCCAGACCCGTGTCCTCTCGTAACGCGAGGCATCGCGGGGCAGACGCGGTCGTGTTGACCTCCACTTCCTCTTCGTTCTTCTTCGTCTACGACGCCGCTCGAGAGGGTCTTCCGCAGGCCCAAGGGCTTGACGGGGAAACCTCTAAACTCAGGGGTCACAATCTAGAGGGAGGAGCGTGTGGAAACAGTTACCCTAGAGGTGCTTGCCTCGGATAGGTCTTTTAAAATGACATAGTATCCACCGAACATGATGGCCAGTTGCTTGACATCCGAAGTCGCTCAAAGGAATCAAACCTTTGGGCTGGCCATCTCCTGGGGATGCGTTGGGTGTCGTGGCACAGGGCATCACAAATAACGAAACAGTCGGCGAGTTGTGTCAACGCCAACTCTTTCCAGCCTCACTACATTGGAGCACTTGTGCGTACACCTCAAGAGCTTCGAAGAGTAGAGGAATCGATGTTATCTCTCCTTTATCGTTGCAGTGCCCAGTAGTTCGAGCGGAACACGTTCGAAAATCTTGTGTGGGGTTGGACCCTTGGAAATGGAGAGAGCTATGAAGCTCAGGCAAGCCTACCTACCCTGCATCCCGGGGCCCTCATTCTCCCCTTGCCCCATGATCTGCGATGCACCGTCACTGGGCAAGCTTCGGGAGCTCAGAGATTAACGACCCCGTCTGGTGATGGAAGGTCCCGGTGCGCGCTGCAAAAAAAGAAGCAAAATCAATTCGAGCTGGGAGGGGGCTCTCGCAAGCGTGTCGGTAATACAAGGTTGAAGCGCCCTGATGTGTTGCAAGGCCCCCTGATATACTCAACGCGTTTTGCGGCCGTCAAAGGTTTTTTTTTTTTTTTGCGTTTTCCCAAGATGATCGTCTCTTTCGGAATGCCTCGAACCTGACACTTGCCTCTCGCGGATACTCCGAGAGAGAACCAACTCCACATGAGAGTTGATTTTGGTTTCGGCTGGGCCATTGGGGCCCGACAAGTCGAAGGTGCCCAACTTACGCAAGCAGGCTTCGCTCACGCAATCGGACAATCTACTTGATAGTTCAGGATGAGGCAATGAAGAGTATGGTTGAATGCTGTGACCAACTACGCCTTTAATGGTATGTCGGTAACGCGTTTCAATAGAAGAGGATATGCGGGGGAGCTGTAATCACCGACGCGGAGTAGGATCCTCCGTCAGAACAATCTTCTCAAACCACGTTGGCACATTTCTTGCATCCATTGCGACTAGCCGACCGCCTCCTGCTCAGTGCTGGCGCCGAAATACCTCGGCGGTTAACGGTTGCCCCGGGACGCCCGTACCGAGATAGCAAGTCCCTCAAGCTCCGAGACCGGGAACACAATGACAGCGCAATCTCACGAGGTGGAAAGTTCAGGTGGACGAAGACATGATTCCCACCTCCAGCTCATACTAGCGCGGGTGCTACCGAAAGAGCTCGGTTGCTCAGCCACCATCATCGGCCGGGGGGGACTTGCTCATCTAACCCGGTGGGGGTTTTGTTTTTCTTCTTCGTTTTGGTGTTATTAAGGTGTCTGAGGGACCGCAGGAGAGTGGAGCCAATGTGCGTCTGGTCAATCTATCGAAAAAGGCACCCTGGATGGGCTTTGGCGACATTGTGGCGCGTCGAGTTTTCCCAGCGCGTTCACGCGTTGGGCCCAGGAATGGGGGAGGGCGGTATTGCCCACCTTTTCCTCCTTCTGTGAGCCGTTCTTATTGAATTGCGATATCTCTCTTTTCCGTGTATCTCCTGTCAACCCCAGGCAAGAGTCGCAGACATATGCCGACGACGCCCTCGATTCCTCCCACGAAGCCCAGCAGGCTCGGCGACGATGCTGCCGCCGTCGTCGTTCCATGTCTACCCTGTCTCGGTCGTGGAGGCGAGAGGTGCAAGACCACGCGCAATTAGCTGGTGGCCAAGGTCGCTGACGTCCCGGCGGAGTGCGACATACCCAGGCCAGACACCACCTTCATGATGAGCCGGGCAAGGAACGGGTCCTTCGAGGCGCGCAGAAGCATCCGGACGACGCATCTGATCGAGTCAGAGATGCCCGCGGCTAAGACCGACACAGGAGGCATCCACGCTGTTCAGGCGATGCTACCGTCACGATACCATGCATGGGAGGGGCCTAGTTGGTCCGGCGAGCAAAGCTGCTCACAAGCTCGTCTGGCGGTGTGTGGATCGGCAGAACACGGTGTCAGGTCATACCGAGTTGCCTTGCGATGCACCACCTGCAGACCGTCTCCCTCGACGTCAGCCTATAATCAAGTGATGCAGCAGCAGCTGAGCAACCTCCAAGCCATGCCATGCCGTCGACGCGCAACCGTTTCGGACACGGGCACTAAAAGTTGGCCCGTGGATTGCCAATGTCATATGGACAGTTCCACCCGCGGGGAACGGCGCTAAGGCCGTGGGTGTGGCCGGCCCGGGCCGGGCGAACGAGCGGCGTTCAAGGCGAGCGGGGCCGGGTTGGCACCGGTTTGCTTCCCAGAGCGAGAGTTCAGGTCTTTTCCCAGCGAGGAAAAAGAGTGGTCGCCTACACAGCCCGTGCACAGGGTCTGCCAGATGGCGAGGTTTCTGAACCCGATTACCAAGCAGCGCCTTCTTCTGCGGGAGCTCTTGTCCTTACCGGTCCTGCGCGGTCGTAGCGCAGCAGCGTGGCACTGTGGGGGAACTCATTCCTTCCCCCGCGCCCACGCGCCCCTCGGGAATAGCGCATTCAGCACCATCGCTACTCCAAACTTACCCCCCCCCTCCCCCAAGGAGCCAGGAACCTACGCTCTCTTCGCCCAACCGCGAAAGGATCACGCAATCGCCTCGCACCATGACGAGCCCGGCCATGGTTCTGTCTGCTCTCCTTCGCGTCCGTTTAAGCTTCTGGGGCAGCCGTCTGCGGAAATGCCCGATTGGCCGTTCCTGCGTTTGACAGGAGATTGATGGCTTGTCATCCACGAACTCTATCTGGTCTGGGGAGATGCATTCCCGCGCATCTGCATCCTTTTTTCGACAAAATCAGCCTCTGTCACCGGGAGACCGTGACCTCCAACACTGCCTTGCTTCTTTCATGGAGCCCTTGTTTTGTTTTTTGGTGGATTACCAAGCTCCATATTCCTCACCGGCAGCGGGATCTGGTATCCGCTGCAGCTCGGATGCAAACCCGCCCGAACCGTCTGTACGGCCACGACTCGGGCTTCGCGCGCCGCGGACGAAAGCCGCAGCGCGAAGGAGACGAGCATATTATCCCATTTGTCAGCGGCGTGGCCTTTCTCGAGTCTCGGCCCGTCATCCTGTCAGCGATCCGCCAGGAAGTGGTACCGACCCTGTGTCTGTCACACACAAGCGTGCGTATGTGTGAGTGTGTGTGTGTGTGTGTGTGTGCGCGCGTCTCCCTCCTACCCTCCCTGGCCGTATCCGTAACCTCTTCGTTGGCTTGTCAAAGAGAAGCCGGCGACGTCTTCAAGGGACATGGACCGGCTGGGCGTCCGCGCACCGGCGCAAGGGGGCCGCACATTGGCCCCGATTGGTTGGTTGCACTGATGATGAAGCCGGCTCTAGCACACGGAATCGAAACAAAATAGCAGAGGGCCGGCGGTTGTTTGGGTCCCTTTCCGAGATTCCATGACATGCACAGTGTCACAGCCGTTGTGTCGTATCCAACCCGCCACGGCGCATTAGTCAACCGAGACCCGCCCGTCGAACTCGACAGAAACGCCCGATCACCGTCTGCACCCGCCCCCGACCTCGCGTAGCTATCCCACCGCTCTTTTGAGGACAAGTGGAATGTTACACTCTACTTCTTGTGGTCCACGTTTCTACCGGGTTCCAGGACGGCAACGGATGGCGGACAGACGTACACGTATATAACTCTTTGTCCTTCTCCAACACATAGCTGCGTCGAACATCCATCAACCACTGACAACCACGCCCACGCCCACGCCCAACCCGAGACCAAAAACACCACACACACACACCAACCGCAACCATGACTTACACTCTCCACGACGCCACCGTCCCCCTCCTCCTCGCGGGCCTCAACACCCTGCTCAACCTCCTCACCAAGGCCGAGGCCCACGCCGCGGAAAAGTCGTTTGACGCCGCCCAGATCCTCGACTGGAAGCTCGCCGAGGACATGCTCCCCTTCTCGTTCCAGTACCACGTCGCCACCGACAGCGCCATGAAGATCGTCGCGCGCGTGCAGGGTACCGACCCCGAGGTGTTCGGCAAGGACTTTGCCGGCATCGCCGACCTGCGCAAGCGCGTCGAGCACACCATCGCCCTCGTCAAGGCCGCCGACCCCAAGACGTTCGAGGCGCGCACCGACGCCCTCGTGCCCCTCGGCCTCGGCTTCGGCAAGGGCGAGATGCAGATCCGCGCCCGCGACTACATCGTCGCCTACGGCATGCCCAACTTCTTCTTCCACGTCCAGACGGCCTACAGCATCCTGCGCGCCAAGGGCGTCCAGCTCGGCAAGGGCGACTACCTCGGCCCCTTCATGGGGCCCTTTGTCGAGGCGCACCAGAAGCAGCAGCAGCAGCAGTAAAGGGGCGGGGAGGGAACATGTAATGGAGTGATATGGTGAGAGGAGGAAACATCGTCACAGGATGGCGCCCGGAGTGTTTCTGGGATTGCAGCATGGAACGGATACCAAAACACAAAAAGTAGATAATAAATTGAACGAATCAGATGACATGGGACGCGTTTCGCCATCGAGTTGATATCGTCTTTGCCTGCACTGACTGAGCACTGGGCCGGCAGTAATGATGTTCCCGATACCAAGCCGACTTGTATCTTTTGGTGGACCCGAGGTGATGGCATGGTTCATGATGCTCTACTGTCGACCTGACTACCTCCGTTGCCAGCTCCGAGCCAGGACATGCGGTGTATGGTTCTGCATGCGATGAGTTTGTTTCAGGACTGAGTGACTGACGAAAAAGAGAGTCAGGCACTATATGATGCAATACGGGCCGGGCAGCAAGAAAGAAGAAACTTCAGACGGCCGCGGTTCAGAGCAGCGAGTAATCAAACCTCTTCGACGGGGAATGGTGAAAGGACAGAGCTCTTCATGGCCATGAACCCCCTCACTTGACGATCGAGACCGGAGAAGCTTGTGCCCACTCCGCCCGTTTCCAGCCAATGAGGGAGGCCAATTCCGCCATATCGGCCAACAAGACGGTAAACGCCGATGGAGAGTGCCCCGCCCCCACCATCGTCGGTGTCTCGATTCTGCAATCTTTTTCGACCCCTCCAAGCACGCTCGCTGGCGGCTCATGAGCACGGCACGCCCTCGGCCAGCAACAGTCACTCCAACCGTAATCTCATTGATATTCAACACCTTTCTCATCAACTCATACCTCCTCACACCTCGTTCGCCTCGCAACAGCAAAACCCATCCACACACACACACACACACACACACCCCGCCGTCACAATGGCCGACCTCAGCGAGGCCGAGGCCCTCGCCACGCCCGAGTTCTGGAACGAGCGCTACACAAAGTCGGACGGCTCGAACCCGACGCACGAGTGGTTCCGCACCTTTGCGGCCCTCGAGCCGTACTTCCAGAAGCACCTCTTCTCCCAGCGGAGTCCCGAGTCGGCGCCGCGCATCATGCATCTCGGGTCCGGTGATAGCGTAGGTTTTCGTCCTTGTCCCCCTCTCCCTCTCACATACACACACACTCACTCACCCGCTCCACTCATTGACACATACCCTCAACCCCCTAAACCCCGCCCTCGTCACTCATCACCCACGAAAAAAAAAAGGCAGCAAGCTCACCGTCGCCAGACCATCCCCGCCGACCTCTCGGAGCGCGGGTACAGGAACCAGCTGTGCCTCGACTTCTCCACCGTCGTCGTCGACCTCATGGCCGCGCGGCACGCCGCCGTGGGCGGCATCGAGTGGCGCTGGGCCGACGTGCGCGACATGCCCGACGCCGCGCCGACGGGCTCCGTCGACGTCGCCTTCGACAAGGGCACCATGGACGCCATGATCCACGGCAGCCCCTGGTCGCCGCCGCCCGACGTCCGCGACAACACGGCCCGCTACCTCCGCGAGGTCCACCGCGCCCTGCGCGACGACGGCGTCTTCCTGTACATCACGTACCGCCAGCCGCACTTTATGCGCCCGCTGCTGAACGCCGAGGGGCTGTGGGACCTCGAGATGGACGTCTTGTCGGGCGGGGAGAGCGCGTTTGATTACTACGGCTTCGTCCTGAGGAAGAAGAAAGCTGATTCGTGAAGGGAGGGGGTTTGAGGTCAAGGGATTGGGTTGGATACCCCGGGTATAGAGTAAAGAAAAAATCATAGCGGAGTTATTGGTATCATTCTTTGCGGGCTGGGCTGGTGGTAAATAGGGCCGATCATGGTAACTTACTCAGGCTCGGGTTGATAATTACTGGCAAGACTGGCGGTGTAGCCAGGGCGCCGGACTGGTTCAGTTCAGTTCAGCCCAGTTCAGCTCAGCCAAGCTCGAGCTGGACTAGGTCATATGCGCGAATGTCTCTGCCTTATCCCTGGTTCATGGGGCCTCATCAGTGGCATTCTGATTACGAATCCGCCCGCGAGACACGGGTCAACATGATTCAACCCCCTCGCTGTCTCGGTCAAAGACGCACACCGATGGATATCAAAGACACGCTGGTCTCACGCACTCTTTCCCATGTCTGGCTCGGCGTTCGACGCTAATTAACCCGATAATGAGCTCGGTTAGGGTAAATTTACACACCCCTCCTCCCTTCATTCCGTCCCCCGTCTCAGCCGGATATCTCAGAACCCCAGCACCCGGTTCGCCCTCTCAATCAGGTCTCTCTCGCCGTGCCTCTCCCCGGCAACGACCAGCCTCTCCAACCCCATCGCCCGCCTCGCCTCCACCCCCTGGATGGCCTCCTCCCCGGGCCTACCGACGTGCTCGCTCTCCCCCTTACCACCAGGGAAATCCGGCCCCGGCAGCCCCTGGAGGAACGCCTCCCGCTGCCTCGCCAGGTACCCCACGTTGAGGTCCGTCGCCGGACACACGGGGATGTACAGCACGCTCGAGTCGCCGGTGCCCTGGTGCACCGTGTCGACGGCGTGGATCTGGTCGCCGTGCCACACGACAAAGTCCCCGGGCCTGATGCGCGGGACGTGCACCATCGTCGCGCCGAGCTGCAGGTGCGGGTGCAGCGCCTCGCTCAGCTCCTGGCCGTGGCCCGGCGTCGCGCCCTGCAGCTCGCTGCTCATCGCCTCCCCGCCCGTGAACGCCCAGTTGTCCTCGGCCAGGAACCCCTCCGGGCCGGCCTCGGCGGCGTCCCGCCGCGGCTGGAAGAACGGCCGGAGCAGGAGGTAGGCCGTCGCGTGCTGCACGAGCGGGTTCACCAGCAGCGTGCCCTCGCGCGGCCCGCAGGCGCTCATGCTCAGCCACCCCTGGAACATGCGGAACATGCTGCACGCGCCGGCGCCGTTGTACAGGTCCTGCACGGCCTCGACGCGCGCCGTCACGTCCCACGGGTCGTAGCCCTCCCAGTCGCCGCGGAACACGGCGTCGTAGGTGCCGCCGCCGCGGCCGTACCCGTCCCGCTCCCACCGTTCCACGGAGCCGCCGTCGATGTGCGGGCCGAGGGCGAAGGTGGCGTCGCCCGGCTGCCGGATGCGCAGCCGGTCCGCGTACGTCAGGGGCTGCATCGAGATGGCGGCGCCGGGGGACGCGTTCCAGAGCTCGCGCATGAGCGTCGCTTGCGTCTTGAGCATGTTGGGGTGCGCCCGGGCCTTGAGCTGCGGGAGCGACCAGTAGAGCTCGTAGACTTGGGGGTTGTCGGCTGGGAAGGCTGGAGTTGGTGTGTGCGTGTCAGTGAAGGCGGGTTTTGTCTTGAGCGGTTTGGAAAGGGGAAAGGGGGAAAAGGGGCCAACTCACCCTTTGTGGACGGGTTCTTGCGCACGTACGCCTCGATCTCGTCCTTGAACCCCCTCGCCTCCTTCTCGTCGACGACGCCTCGCACGATCGCGGCGCCCCTCTTGCGGATCTCCCCCTTTAACCTCTCCACGTCGCCGTCGAGGTTGTGGAAGTCGACGCTGGGGATGATGGCCGGGCCCTTGGCGGCGATGGTCTCGTTCTCCTCGCGCAGCGCGCGCAGGAGGCGGCCCCAGGACTTGACGACGGCGTCCTCGTGCCCGGCGACGAGGTCCTGCTTGAGCGTGCGGAAGCGGTCGGGGAGGGGCTCGCGCGCCGTGCCGGAGAGGGAGACGAAGACGGACGAGATGTCGCCTTCTTTCTTGGGGGCGTGGTGGGATGCTGCGGCGCCCATCATGACGGTGCGGCGTTGCGGTTGGAGGCGCAGGATGGAGGGCGTTCTGCACCGGGGGAGGGTGGTGAGGCGGGACATCGTGGTGGTGGTGTCGTGAGATGAGTCGAATTTGCTGATATGTGTTTCCGACTCTGGTTTCTAATTATGTCAGAGACCACGAGGGTGGTGATGATGATATTCTGCGTGTAAATCAATCTCGCAATTCTTCCAAAGACAATGGGAGGCCAGCGAAACTTGGCCCTCGCTAACAGATGCAAAAAATAAAGGAGACTCGAGGGCAGTATAGTAAAGATCGCCAGCTCGCCAATGACCAAAACACACATCCTCACCATCGCACCCGAGCCCATCGTCCTCTTATATCAAGCAAGGCGCCTCTCGCGCCCACGCTCGTAAGGTCGGGCTTCTGAAGAAGGCATCCCGATGCTAAAATGCAGTCCACGTCGTCCGTTGAGCATGGTGCGAGGTGCCATCGCGGGGCCCCGCCCACCCGGCATGTTGGGGACGCTTGGAGATCACCCACATGATGACATGCATCCCCTCCGATTTCCCGGGCTAACCCGACCTGGTCAAATCACTGTGCGGCAAATGGTCAGGCGTGGTGGGGCTGAAGGGACGCGGAGGGAACCCCGATGGAAATCGGGAAAAGAATGGGGGAAGACGGGCGTGTGCTTTACTCACGGATTGTCGCGCCAACTGGCGAAGGGTGATGGATGAGTGAGTCTAGGACGCGCCCGTCACAGTAGGTAGATAGATCATCGACATGTACGCCATCCATGGTCCTTTCAACCTGCCAAACAACGCCAGACAGAGGCTTCGGTATTAGACTATCGTACCCAAAAGGCGGCCTGTCCGCAAACTCCCCCGAATCCCCAGCGAAGACCATCCTTCGTTGCTGACGTTACAAATGCTAGAGGGAAAAAGAAAGAAAAAAAGATACACAAAAGAAGTCGTCCCACCCCACTCCGGCTCTGGTGATGATACAGACGGTGAAATGATACAGACGAAAAGAAAAACAAAAAAAACCCTAGTCTCTTCACCTCCTCGTCTCCTTTTAGCTGTCTCCTAATTGCCCGTTGGCCCTGCGTATGCGATTCACTTCGCTTCTGAGATCGCGGTTCTCCGTCTCGAGTCCGCCCAGTCGCTGCCTGGCCGCATTACGGTCCTGCGAACGTCCTTCGCGCTCTGCCTTGAGCTTGTTCTCGAGGTCGCGCAACTTGAAGATCCATCGGTTATCGGTGGGGTCCCTCTCTGCAAGCGTGGTCTCGAAGGGGTTGTGGTTGACGGACCCGGGCGTTGTCGTCGTCACCGTGTGACTAGAAGAGCTGCGCGTCATGGTAGACGTCCGCTCGCCCTTGCGCGGCTTTCGTTCGCGCTCGCGAGGCCCCGTGGGGATGGAAGGTGATGGACTGCCGCTGGCAGGCTCGGGAATGGGCGCGCTGGGGTCGTTGGTTGCTGAATAGGCGGCCCGACTCCTCACGTCCTGAGCGGTTCGCAGCGTCGCGTTTTCTACCTTGAGCTGGCGGTAGGCGTCCTCCAAGCGCGCCATTCTGGCCTGCTCGTACGATCCAAGGGTCCCGGATGTCATGCTGTTGCGGACAATCGTCTCCAGCCGCTCCAGCTTCTTCGTCCGGGACTCCAGGTTGTTCTCGAGGCTCTGGTACTCGCGCCACAGGTCCCGCTCCACACCCTTGATGCGGGACGAGAAGCCGCCGACCATCGTCTCAATCGTCTTGACTGCCGCCAGCAGGTTCTTGCTGAAGCCGGGCAGCATCGTAGCCACGGCCTCCAAGGAGGGTAGGGCACGGCCATTGATGAGGCTGTTGTCGTGCGCCCAGTCGGTGCCGCAGAGGGCCGAAAGCCGCGTCCACAGCACCAGCAGCAAGTTGTTTCGCTCCGTGAGCTGGTCCTTGAACGTCATCTCGAGCTGCGACATCCTCTTCTTGTCCTGAGCGCGCGCTGACTCGAGTTCCGAGATACGTTGGTCTTGCGTGCTGACCGTCGAGGACACGTGAAGGTGCCTCGTCTGGAACGTCTCGAACTGGTTTCTCGTCGTTCGGTGTGCTTGTCTCTCCTTCTCGAGCTCTCCCGCAAGTTTGCGGGACTCGAGGCCGTGGGATTCGAGCAGTGCGTCGCGCTGCTTGATGAGGCGATCCTTCTCGACGAGTGATGCCTTGGTGGTGTCCAGCTCGCGGACAGTGTTCTCGAGCTCGCGCTGGAGCTTAGCAATCGACTGCTTTTGTCAGTGGCACGAACTGCGTGTGGAGTCTCTCTGTCTTGCTCACCTTGAGTAGGCTGGAACGCGTCCCGTTAAGGTCGCCCAGTGCCTCTCTGAGATTGTTCTCCAGCTCCATGAGCCGCTCCTTCCATTCGGTCGCCTCGACTTCGCGGGAGGTAAGACTCTTACGCAACCTCCGGGCTTCGTCCTTGGCCGCCGACATTTCGCGGTTGAGCTCGTTGACAAACTGCTGCACCTCCTCCTTCTCCTGGTTGGAGACTATCTCGTGCTGCCGACGCTCGGTGGCGAGGCGTTGCTCGAGCTCCTTGACTCTGTCGCGCTCGTCGCGCAAGCTCTGCTCGGTATTGGCGAGTGCCGCTTCGAGGTCGCCGATGCGGATCTTGTCGCCCTCTTGCTCTTCGCGAAGGAAGGCGATCTCGCCCTGGCTAGACTCCTGCTGTACGCTGAGCCGCTGTGCCTTGTCGTTCGACTCGAGCAGCTTGTTCTCCAGCTCCTCGGATTCTTTGTTAGCGTCCGCGAGCTCTTGCTCCAGCTGCTGTATCCTGCGGATCTTGGCGGCTTGCTCGTCCTCCAGTCCCACCAAAGCCTCGCTCATCTTGCGCATCTCCTCCTGTAATGCGTCAAAGTTTTCTGTCCTGTCGTTGAGCTCGAGCTGGAGTCTCTGAATCTCGTCACTTCGTTGGTCGGCTTCGCCCTCGAGCGCGTCAATCTCCTCTTGCGCCTCTTTCCGCAGCGCCTCAAACTCCGTCTCCATGTCGGCTTGCTCCCTAAGCGCCTCGTCCCTTTCGGCCTGCAGCGCCACGAGGTCGTTCATGGCGTTGTCGAGGTCCTCCTGAAGGGTGACGGCAATCTCTTCTGCCTGTCTCTTGCCCTCGACTGCTGTCTCAAAGTCTGCCATGCATCCCTCGAGCTCACGCTGGAGCTCCTGGTTCTGTAGTTTTATTTCGCTGATCTTGTCGCGCGTTTCGGCAAGCTTGTTCTCCAGCTCTTCGCGCTCCAGCTCGTCAATCTCGGTCATTTGCGTCCTGCTAGCACTCACGCGTGACATGGACCTGTGATGCGCACCGGCCCGCGATGCTGAACGATCTAGAAGAGAGTCAACCGTCGACGGTGCAGGGCCTCCTCGCCGTTGGGCCATCTTCAAATCCTCAATCTCTTGGTAAAGGCGCTCCTTTTCGCGGTTCCTTGACGTGAGCATGGAGGTCTGCGCTCCCACCTCACGCCGTAGCTCGGCGTTCTCGTGCCGCAACTGCTCGCTCTCCCTGCGCAGCTCATCGACCAACGTGCTGGCGGCACTGAAGCCGCCGTTCGTCTCGAGGTCTCCCGAAAGACCAGACACTGGGCGACTGGGCGATGTCTGTCTTGGCTTCTTGGTGATGTTGTAAATGTTGGTCGTGTGGTGCAGGCCGCCGTGTCCGCTACTCATCTCCTGCTTCATGCGGAAGATTTCGTCGCGAAGCTTGCGGTTGTCTTCGTCAGACTGCTCGCGTCGGGCCGTCTCCTGTTCAAGGAGATCCTTCCAGACGTCCGCCTCCTCCTGGCTACCGAGATTGCCGCTTGTCCTCTCGCCCAGTGACCTGACAACCTCACTCAGCTTGCGCTTCTCCGCCTCTTTCGCCATGCTGTCGTTTCGAAGTCTCTCGATCTCAGTGATGTACTCCTCGACGCGCTCGCGCAGGTACATGAGCTCCTCCTCGCGCTCCTGAGCATCCTGGTCGGAAGAGCTCTCGTTTGATGAGGCGCCGCTCCTCGCCGTACCGGGCCGGTCTTGGTCCTCCTTGAGTTGCTTCTCCAGCTCCTTGACCCTCCTCCGTAGCGCCTTGTTGTCCCGCTGAATGACGGCCAGGCTCGTCTTGAGTTCCACGTTCTCCGAGATCATCTCCTTAACACCCTCTTCGGACAGCTTGTCAAGGCGGTCGCTGAGGAACATAACCTTGAGCTTCAGGTCAAAGTTCTCCTTGGACAGGCGCTCGATCGTGCTGCTCTGCTCCTTGAGCGTCAGGTTCTTACCGGATCTCGTGGAAGCGCCGAGCGGCATGTCTGAGGGTTTGCGGGGTGTCACAAAGCCGCTCTTGGTCCTGTATTCCTTCGCGAGGGACTCGGGGACCTGCACATTTCTAACATGCCGGGCAATGACGGTATCGGTGGGGGCGGTGAGGTTCTCTTTGGAGGGCTTCGGTGTGGCCAAGAGGTCGTCGTTTCGCGCTGGCCGCCGTGGCGTGAATCCATTCTCGGCTTCTTCAAGCGGCTCGAGCTGGTTGGGCAACGACCCCGGGTCGTCCATCCCGGAGACCATGCTGCCCATGCTCACAGAGCGCGACAGAATGCTGCTGAGGCTGCGAGGCAAGCTCAACGTGGCGGCAGCGCCGCCGGATTGTAGAGCAAAGTCGGCGCCCAGATTGGCGGTTCCTTCGCTCTCAAAATCATCGTGGGTATCGGGGTTGGTGACGAAAGAGGAGACGGAGGAGCGCTGGCTGGTGCCACGGCTCCGCAGATACTTGGGCCGCGTGCCATAGCTCAAAGCGTGTCCCGGCGTGCTGCCAGCATCAACTGGATCTCCACGAAGGCTTCCGTCGGACCGTTTGCTGCGCAGGGTGGTGGACACCGAGCCGGCAGCAGACTCTGCGCGAGAGAACGAGGGCTCTTCATCCGTGTGCTCGGCCGGACTTGGCCCCTGCGACTGCTTGTCGGTGCGGTTGCTCGCGCTGGACAATGCTCTGGAGATGGTACGGGCGGCAGCGGCGGCGGCCGGCGACGAGGACATGTTTTCGAGGGCGGATGTTGTGTTGGAGACGTCGGCAGAGGCGGAGTCTTGGGGCCGCAGCTCCGAGAGGTCATTGACGTCGGGCTTTTCTTCATGGTTCGCTTCGGATCTCGGCCGGGGGCTTGGGCTGGGGCTCGCAGGGGCTTGTCTCGTCGGTGCAGGGGACCTCGCAGAAGCGACGCCGTCGAAGAGGTATGTATCGTCGGTGCCCTCGTGGGTTATCGTCGGGATGGGAGAGAGGCGGGAGACAAAGCTCGACTCTACGTCCTGGAGATGGGCGCGCACAGCAGACTCGGCCAAGGAGTCGCCATGACGCGAGTCGTCAAAGGTGGCACCCTCGACGAAGCTGCTGTCAGGGACGGCCGAGGTTTGGGGTCGCGGGGGAGGGAGCATGGATTCGTTTGAGGGGTCGGGGTCGGTTGCGGGCTTGGAGGAGGAGGGGGTCTTGCGGCCGGTGTCTGGGTCGGTGTCGGTGTCGCGGTTGTGGTTGTGGCTGTGTTCTTGACCATGTTCATCGTGGTCTTCGCGATCGTCGGAGGGGTTCTTGGTCGGAGTATTTTGCGACTGGTCGGCGGCGGTGTTTTCTGAGGGAGCGAGGCGCGAGGCATCGTCGTCGTCTTCTACGCGGCGGGCGGTGGTCGGGCGGTTGTCGCCGTCATCGCGGTTGGGGGGGCTCGAGGGCCGGTTCTCCTCATGTTCCATGGTGGATGATGGCTGCGCGGCTCGGAGGATGCATCCGGTTGGTTGAGGGCCTCCGGTTCTTTGTCTCGCCCGGTCGTCGATGGTCCTCGAGAGGACGGGTAGCCGTTTTGGGATTGAGGCTCGAGTCGCGGGTGGTAGTGGAGGGAGAATCTGGGAGGAGGGGGGGTCGTCGTGGGTTGGGACCTAGTGATTAATCGGTCGGTGTGATATGTCCCGTCTGGCGATAGGACTTTGATGGAGTCGGCGTAGTCCAGCAGCAGCTAAGAAGTGTCAGACTTTTTTTTTTCTTGGTTGCCCCTGGCCCATTGACAACATCCGTGGCCGTGTCTGAGTAGCAGCGGCAGCAAAGCGACAACGACGTGTCGCACAGAGCATGTGCGGTGGATTGCAGACGTGGACGTGTGGATGGATCATGGATGCCGCCGCCACACGAGGAAGGATGCATGCACCCAGTGGTAGTATAGGCTGCGCTGGACCTACAACTGGCACCTGGAGAGAGGGAGAGGGAGCACGTACCTTCAATGACCCTTTTCTTCTTTTGTTCGACTGCGACCTTGAGAGGAGGTCTGGGCTTAGAGACGAGGGAGGTGTGGAGGCAGGGAATGCGACCGGAAAGGTACAAAGATACACATACACAGCCAATCCGAAGGGGAAGCAAAACAAAAAGAGACACTTGCGAATTGCTGGAACGACTGGGAGGATTTTGGCAGGATGCAACCCAAATCTGCAGCTCGATTGGGATTGGAACCAGACAAGTAACCTGGAAGCCACGGCGTACGTAGTAGTAGTCGTTGCGCTCGGTCCCTTTGGATTGTCTACGGACCCGGCGCCCTCGTTTTTTTTGCTTTCCCCCCCTTCCCTTTCCTTTCTGGTTACTTTTTCGTCGTCGGGTTCCGATAGCAAAAAACCCCCCCAAAAAAAACCAAAAAAAACAACGACTGGTTGGTTATCCTGGGAGATGCACTCGAAAGTGGCACCTCGAACAAGAACGGCAGCCGATATCCCCCCCCCCCCCCCCCCCCCCCCTCCCCCCTGAGCATCTGCGTGGCTTCAACCACTAACCATCTCTGTCGGGCGACTTGGAGCCACCGAAAAAAGCCCAGACCATCACTGATCTCCGTCGGCAACCCTTGCTTTCTGGTGTCTCGTTGCTGTGACACCCGAGCCGAATTGGGGCTGCGAAGTGGAGGAGGCTCTTCTGTGTGTGCGGTGCACCGTATAGTGTTGTGTGCACAGTAAGTACTCTACACTGCTGTATGCGCTCTTGTCTTCCTCTCTCTCTCTTCCCTCACACTAACATTCAACTGGTGAGTGTGGCAGCGACCCGGAATGGAGACGAGGGACGCCGTGGCGCATCCAGAAAAGAGCCGCCATCCAATGACGGAGCTCGCCATCGTCCCTGGGGGCCGGATGTCGCTGTGTTGCTCCTTCCCCTGATCTGCCCGCCCTGCCGCAAACGGGCGCGCTGCACGCCATTGGTCGCCGAGTGGGTCTTTCCACACCTTCAGCCCATCTCACTCATCTCTCATCTCACTCATCTCACTCACTGCTGAGCTTGTCGACTCGTGTGCTCGTCCCGACAGTCCATCCGCGAAGATGCAGGAGATAGGGGCATCGCCCGTCCAGCTACTTCACATCTCGAAGCCCGGCCAGCCGGCCACCGCATGCCCGCTTGAAGCAGGGGCAGCTCATCTCTTTCCCCATCCATCGGTCCAAACTCAATGGCGACGCCGGGCCTCCGTATCATCCCTCAGTTGAGCAGCTCACCAATGAGATGCCGCGTCCCATGTGCCGTCCAAGAATCCGCCCAGTCAAGCCAGAGAGCTTCACGACGAGTGGTGCGCGCATTCAGCCCGGAGGAACAGGCTTTGGGCCATGGTCCCCGGACCCCAGCCTAGCATGTTGACGTTTCCAGGGATTTTGACATCGGCCATCTCGATTCTTGTCGCCGGGGCGGACTCCGTTGGCCAGTTAAAACAAGATAAAAGCATCACCTAACTGTTGGTATCAACTCATTACATCAGACTGAGCATCTTGGGTGAAGCGAGTCACAAGAGAAGGAAAAAAGAAAAAGAAGAAAAAAAAAAGGGGGGGGAAACACAGGCAAGTAAAGGTCCAACTTGATTCTTTCTCTTCGCCATCTTTCGGAACAGTACCCCGCCATGCCTCGAAATGCGATTCCATGAACCCATCTGGGCCCGGCCATGTCGACATGATGACGGGCCTCTCGGGTAGACCACCCGGCCATGTCCCAGCAAACTGCATCCTATCCTATCCACGTGCTCCTCCTCCTCCGGCCGGGTATCGGACATGTCACCCATCCTTCAGTGGCTGGTCACGACGGACTACCACTCCGAAGGGCACCCCACCAGCGCATGTCACCGTCTCGCCAAGGCTGCCGGCCATCAGACGCTGTCTATGCCGTTGCAACCGGGCACTACGCAATTTCCGCTGCCATGTTCGTCCCTGCTCATCACGCAACAATGCGCCGTTTCTGGATTGGTTTCGGGATGGCTTGTCCTGCCGAGGACGCAACCAAGTATCATGAAGAAGATTAGCAGCAGATCGTCTCGAAGGCTTGGATACACCCCGGAGTTTGACTGTAGGAAAACGGACATGCCTATCAATGGGTGGATTTCAGATGTTGAAACGACGCATCATCCAGCACGAGATGAATCTTAATATCATCGAGTCAGTAGCCAACAGCAACAACTACCATTCTACGGACTGTGCTACAATAGCGATGTACATCTACATCAGCAGGAATGATTTTGATTTTTTCTTGTTCTTCTTTTTCTCAACTGTTGATGAATTAGTAAATCATTAAACTCATGTTAACATGGACATCACAAGTGCATCATGCGATTTTAGAAGTGCAAATGGATCATTAGTTTGTGTAGTTCTATGCTACACTATCATCGCTCATGACACTATTTCCATGTCCTCGTAATAACAAATCTCATATCCGGTACAATATGGTACACTTAGTTGGAGATCTTGGAGTTGACCTTCTTTCTGCAGACGCAAACGTGGTTAGCAAACTATCGCCGGGACTCTGCGGAGTCGAGGAGTACGTACCCGGTGACCTTCTCGTAGATACCGCGACCAGCGTCGGTGATCTTCTCGTCGGTGCTGGGGGCGAAGTCGTGGCCGGCCTTCTTGGAGCCGAAGTCGAAGGCTGGGAAACCATTGTCAGTATCGAGTCCTCAACGTCCTACAACACGGAAGAAGAATGAAGAAGAAAACACTCACCCTTGTCAACGGGGTCCTGCTTCTGCTGACCGGCGGCACCGGCGGAGTGGGTGCCCTTGCTGCCGCCGGCGAGGTTCTTGAGCTGATCCATTTTGAAATGTGGTTGTTTGTTGGTGGTAAAGGTTTAAAAAAGGTATTTTTGTTTTAGTTGTGGTTGATTGTTGAAATTGAGCTTGATGTTCTACTGTTGCCTCTCGCCACCTATGCCGAGGAATTCTTCAGTCTTTATATACACCCTTTCACCAGGGCCAAGCTTTTTCCATCATCGCAAAGCGCAGGCAGGCCGAACGAAGAGCTCGAGGACGACCCCTCCCCCGCTTTCCCCATCAAAAGCTTTCCCACCATGACCTAATCCCACCTCTGTGTGTGACGGCCTCCCTCCCACTTCCACACAGCCCCCGAACCCGCAAATTCCCAGTTTCGGATGGGGGGAAGAGGCAAAGACTAGGTCCCCCCCCTACGTCATCGACGGCCAATTCCTCCGGCACTTCTCCATCGACCACCTCTCTGGAACCAACAAGCCCGACGAGGCACGAGAGGGGAAGGGGGGGGAGGGACCTGCCCCGAGCGGCTATCCGTGTTTGGTCAGGCTTTGCTCCACACAACGACGCAATTGGAGCTAGCTGGTAGACAAGGTGACAAGCACGAAGACCAAGCGACCCAAGCTCCAAGGGCGAGAGCAAAACAAGCTTCGTGGGACTGGAAACCGGTCTGATGCTTCGCCTCCCGTCAAGGGGTGGGGGTGAAAAAGGTTTCTAGTTTTTGGTTCCTGATAGACCGTGCATTGCTTCGCTTCCCCCTCCTCCTCGCGAGAAGCGAAGAAAAGAGGCCATCCCAGTGGCCGATTCTCAAGCCCGACCAAGCTTCGAGGTGCTAAAGAAACGAAACACGATGCCAAGAAGGGAAAAAAAAAGGGGTCTTGACACACTCGTGCCTCTCTCCGGAGATCATCGAGAAGACCCTTGGCAGACGGCTGGACGAGTACGGCGCAAACTGCGCGGTGCTGGCAGCGGGAGAGCATGCATCGGGTTAGTTGATAGTCGCTGAACCTGGCGAAGACGAACCAAAGCAAGCACATCATCGCCGACGCTTGACACCATCCACTCCCCCCCCCCCCCCCCCCACAAAAAAAAGAAGCAAAAAAACCTTCGCAAGGCTCTTGTTATTGCCCCCAACCATGATTTGAGTTTGCTTCTGATGAAAGTGCCCCCACCCAGGTGTAACTGTTTATCCACGACTCAACCCCCTAACCAAGCGCCACCTGCTACGGTATCAGACAGAAATCAAACCCCCTCTTCAAGTATTTGTGGCTAAAGCTGCCACCACTAGCCCAGCAGCAATATTTCTCGATCCTAGTGAACCCTGTGTATACCCTTAGTGGAAGCAATAGGGTGTATCCTTTTAAGACCTGGCAAGGATTTCATACTTACCCCCGACATCATAACACGAAGGGCAGCCTCTATTCAAGTCCATAACGGCAATAACTCAGTAGTCTTGAAACAACCCGTTGTTTGGATAATGATCCATGCATGTTCCTAGAGACGTGTAACCTCAACTGGGTTCAGATCCCGATGATCAAAGGTTTAAATTGAGCAACTTTCGGCAGACCTACCCGCCCACCAAGGCATGATGATCTGAACCTACTAAGAGCATGGCAGCCTCAGTTGCCCCTCCTGTATACTACTATGTACTATGTATATATGCTTCCAACAAGCGGCAATTCTCTCCGGACTTGATTGAAACTTCGCATGGATCCAGCGCCCAACCTACCTATCAAACTGCAGTCCACACGGTACATGTGAACTTGATCATCTCGAGTGTCCTGACTAGTTCAGGAGGTCTCTTAAAACTTTGTTCGTGATGCTGCGCGGGTCGAACGCTGCTCATTCTTGCAGTCGATAACAAGTCGTACCTCTTCAAAAGTAGAATACTCCCTTATGCCATAACCTGAAATTTGATACATGCATCATGATTTGCCAAGTCCTGGGGTATTTGCCTCCATTACATCACATATTTTCATGGCTGTCCCACGTGCGCTGAGAAAAGGAATGAAGAATCGGCGCATACCGTCGAGAGGTATGAAGCCTTAAACCATCGGAACGCGACGGACTATATGGTGTTATGAACGCCCGAGAGTTCTCGTACGATTTCCATTTTTCTGTGCGGGAAGAAAGGCAGCTGCGCTGCGGCTATACGAGCTGGTGGCCATGGCGGACAGCATGGTGGACACACTCATCGGTTCGACTGTAGGCATGATATGCATTACGACTCTCGTCATGTCAATACGTATAGCAGTGAGAACGAGCATGCAAACTTACGGGATTGACGATGGTAAGAAAAGCTGCGCCTTTACGGTGAAGTCACACCATGCTAATTCATAGTGCAGTTCTAGTTACCGTGAGCTGGGTACGTGGACTAAAAGATGACTGTCCTGCCCACAAACACACCTGACTTAGCATACGGATGTATAGGCTTTCACAATGGCAATGTATACTGTAACGCTTGTTTGTGGGTAGCTCCTGTGTTTTGGCTTGTCGTGGCCAACTACTTATCATACTGGAAAGCGGCTCAATCAGGGTTTGGCAAGCATCACCAGGATGTCAGTCTGTCAGGATATGAGCGCTTTCTCAAGGCAGGTTCTCTCCCATGATGAGTGACCAGACAGAAATCGTACACTAACTACACCAAAGCTTACTATCGTCACATCAGCAACTTATAGCTACGGCTTGGCTCTTGCTAAAATGTCATTTGCAGTCTTATACATTCGAATCCTCCCGGACAGACGGCTGATCGTATTGAACAAATTCATCATTCTATTTCTTTGCTGCCAGGCAGTCGAAGAAAGTCTTATCCCCATATTTCAATGCAAGCCGGTTGCTAAGGCATGGACAGTGGGCATGAGAGGAGTTTGTCTTGATCTTCCCGTACTCTGGTGGTGTGGCGTGAGTAGGCCCATGTTTCCAAATGTTATGGCCAAAGTTTCCAGCTTTAGTGGCTAACAATCCACGGAAATCTAGTTTGCATTCAACATTTGTACGGATTTGATCCTCTTTATAGAGCCCATACCTACTCTTTGGAGATTGCAGCTGCCGTTAGTCAAGAGACTGGGCCTCATTGCCATGCTGTCACTTGGCTTGATGTAGGATATCCATTCTAATTTCCGTTAGCTACAAAACCATTTAGCTTCTAACTTTTTTCAAGGGTGGTTGCTATTTCGGTAATCCGCATGCACTCTGTCACTGTTATGGGCCTTGATGACACCCGTGAGTGCTATCGTATCCTCCGTGGGTGGGCCTAGAATGCTGACCACCTTCGCGCCAGGTGACCTTGCAGTTCCAATAATATGGTCTCAAGCAGAAGTCAGTACCTTAATCGTGTGCTCCTGTGTGCCTTCGCTGCGCAAACTGGCGCAGAAACTACCGTGCTTCCGTCGAATCTCTGGGTTATCGAATACGCATATGCCACAACGAACAATCGAAACTATCGGTCGAGCAAGAAAGACGCCACGGCTTCCCTTTCAAAATGGTGGGGCCGTGAAGGGGGACTACGCATCTGAGTCGGATCTGACGGGAACGAACCTGCCATATCCTCTTAGCACGCTGAGTCGGCCCACTCTAGATTTGAGCATTGTCAGTGACCACGAACACGATATCATGCGTGTCACTATCGGTAACGGAGTAGAAAAATGTCGTCGAATTGAGCTGGACATTGACCTGGAAGAGAACTGGACGGACACGCTTACAGTACCCATGTTGACGTTTTCCCAAGGGGACCGGGCGACGGGACGGTGAAGGGTGGCTAATTGATAGATTATCAAAGACCAGTAGACCTTTGGTACATAATATTCGTTCTTTGGCGTAAATGCTTCCAATATTAAAGCCCGCAGTCGCCCGACACTCATATCGAGCCGGAGCAATTGTGTGGGGCCGCTCGGAAACCGCGGGCTGTGCGGGGCAGCGGCGCCCGTTTCGGTCCCTCAGAAAGTCAATGACGTAGAATATCTCCCGTTGTATTGAGGACACCACTGTACAAGCAGAGCACGCGTCATGAGTACATTGGCCTCCAAGGAGTTCGGCTGTGGAGTTGCCGAGCCCCCGTGTTCTTGCCATACCCTTACACAGGGTAATAAATGTGAGCTACATGCCTGAGCACCATTTCGTGTCACTTTGAGTACACCCTAGACTACACCACAGCTGACTGCGCTGAAGAAGAGTAGTTCCCTGTTTGCAACGCAAACCCCCAACATATGCCTGCATCAGATCCTCGTGAGAACCAGAAACGACAATGGGTGTCTCTCTTTCAACTGCCAAATGGCTCGCGCCTCTGTCCTTCGCCATCGACTTTGCCGCCCAGAACTATGGCATGTTCAGCACTCCTAACATGAAAGATGTCCACGATGCCAACCTCTCCTTCTGGTCACCACAGCCTCTCTTCATTGCTGGATTCTTCTTTCCGCAGCAGCTTTTCCAGCTCGCTTGGCTATGGCGCTTGTACAAGGCGGACCCCAAAGTTGAACCAATGGATGCAGACGTTGGAACGATGGTTGACTTTGCCCCGTTTTACGCCATTGGCAACTTTTGCATTGCTAGTAGGTACCATGGCCTTGAGAATATCAACAGCACGCTGATAGGCCCCGAAACAGTATGGATGATCTTCTGGAACAGCTCGGATCTCAAAACCTCCAACATTTTTGTCGTCATTAACAGCCTTGCTCAATTGTACTTCATCTTTAGCCGTCTTCCACCGATGAACACTAAATCAATCAACTCGGTTCTCACTCACGTCGTTGCCAAGACATTTGCCGGCATCGGAGTCTTGGATCTTCTCCACAACGGCTCGGTCGCTTACTTCGTCCATCAACAGCCTTCTACCGTTGTGAAGGTGCTTACCGGCGTGGGCTTTGGACTGTTGGCCAGTGCCAGCGACTGGATCTTCGGCGGCTGTCTTGTTTACGACCTCATCGCTCTTTCCGTTGGTCAATCCACCTATGGAAACGTTGATTGGAGCAGACTGCTTGGCATCTTTGCTGGAGGGACGGCTACCATCGTCGGAGCGCGGAACCTCTTGAAGTAAACCTAAACCTTTCAGGCAATACACCCCTCAAAGCCCAGTGCTGACTATATTTAGGCCTCCTTACGTTAGCCAGTCCACCGTTGGGTATCAGTCTTTGTAGAATAAGGAATAGGTTTGTCTAGGGAAGTAGAAGGAGCATTTCACTGTTCCATCCGGGGCAGCTTGTTTACTATGCATCGATCTGTGGTTTGCTGCTGTTGGGAGTTTGAAGTTTTGATTAGGGACTTCATGGTTGATCAAAGATTTGTACAATACATTGACCTTGACTACGCTCACCGCCTGCGATTCGACATGCTTAGAGTATGATTCAAGTGTATCCCCGAGCTGAGTCTATTTGGTATCAATCGTAACTCATACACAATAACGCCACGTACCCGCTATGCTAAATGCTTGTCTAAACTCATGCAGCTTTTTATCTTGTTGGCGCCCAATTTGACAACCATTCCCGTGCTTTATCCAAGTCTCCCGAAGCTGCTTCACACGCAGCAATGCACCATTCGAAGTCCCAAACACCTTCACCAGCCAACATATCTGCCAGCTTCCGCCGCCGCTGTGAAGCCTCGTCAACACAAAAGTACATTGGTTCCTCAACTTGGGATATACTTTGTACTAGCGGCTTCACGAGTGGCAGAGCAGCCTGCGCACTAGTTCCCTTTGACTCGAGCCCGAGATTGGCTCGGCCAGAGCGACACCACTCGTTCCCACACCATTTCTTTCCACATCCTGTCATCAACTGACCGAGATACCTTCTCTCAATACGGCGTCGAAGAGCCTTGCCTTCTGGGTCGTGCATGCTAACGTAAAGGGGGCCGAAGCACAATGAGCAAAGACCTAGGTCATTACCAGGTCCCTGTCCCATCGCTGTGCCTGCACCAACGGCACCAGCGGATCCAACGCCATGAAGTGTCCTGCCGCAGTTTGCATTGCGGCAGATGTCGGGCTTGGGACGGGAAACCTTGTCCAGCTCATGGTGCTTCATATGCGCTGCCATGTCTCGCATGCGGACGATCTTTGAACACAGATGGCAGTCCGTTGTTCGAGCGCCATCTGCCAGCTCATGCGCCGTGAGGCCGGACAGAATCGTCTCTGCGGAAGGATTAAGGGGATCACCCTCCTGCGGCACCTCGAGATGACAGAACTGGCAGAGGATCAACTTTCCCGGACACACGCTCGTACGGTGCAATGCCAGCTCCACCAAAGACGACGCCGTGAAATCACAAGCTGGGCATTGGCGTTGGGTGTGTTTTATGTTGTCGTGCTTGGCTTTGCTTGCTGACGAGTTGCCGAAGGCATCGTCGCGGTCGCAATGCCAATGCGCTTCCCAGTCAGAAGAGCCCTTCTTGAAAACATGTTTGCACTGTGGGCAAACTATATTGTTTCGAAGGCAGAAGTTCTGGTGTAGCACAATGGTCCGCTTAGGAACCCATTGAAGGCAATTTTTGCACTGTTCCTCGTCTGCTGGTCTTGCCTCGTTGTTTGTAAGACCGGCCGTCACATTTTGTGATCCTGCCTCCACTGCAGCTCTCGCCCTGAGACGAAAATGGACTGGTAGCGACTCATCAGAACCTCCCGCCAACGGATAGCCATGAACTGAAACAAGAAGCTGCTCCGCGTTCTCGAGTTCGATGTTGGTAGGCTGGATAGTAATAGACTTCGTTCCGTCTTCAGAGGGAGAGAAATTGCCGAAGACGTATTCGGAGTCGCGGGGTTGGGCTCGCTGCCGAGTGGATTTGGGACTGACAAAAAGGTCTACAGCATCTGGTATTGGTACCTCAGACAGCTCGATAGTCAGGGGTCGAGTTCGGTCCCAGGATGGTAGTTCGTAGTCGACGTATTCGCCCGGGAGAACTTGGCCTTCAACAGCCTTCCACACGTCAAGCTCGCCTCCTTTTGAACTTCCATTTGCGGTACCAGGTTGGACCTTGGCCATAATCTGGCGCATAGTCTCGCGGGCTTGTTCTTCGTTGAGGGCCTCAATGTCAACTTCCAAGTCCGTGTCAACGACGCAGATGCCGTCGCCGTCGGGCAGAAATTTATCAACCAAGAACTTGAAGTCCTCGCCTTTGACGCCGCGGACGGAGAGAACAGTATCCTTCGTGAGGGTAGTGTAGCTTTCACGCAGTTGGCGCTCGAGCAGGGATTTCCAGTCGTCAGGGTCGTAGCCTGCTTCGAGTGGTCTAAGGCGAACATATGTACCTTTGGGCAGTTGCTTCGCGTGCACTGTTACTCTCGGTTGGGTATCTTGGATCATGTCGTCCGTCAGGTCGGTCGGTTCGTTGTTGGAGCCCTCGCTGCCAAAGTCAGTCGACGTAATGCCCAAAGCTTCCATGAGATATGGGCCCAAGGCGATCTCGCCTTCCTGGGCGGAGAACTCGCGAATGCCGGCGTAGACGACGTTTCCGTTGTTCTGGTTGACCAAACGGAACATCAAGGGGTTGGGCAGTTGCTGGGAAGTGTCACTGTATTGGTACTGAGTTTGTTGATGGCGCGCATATGGGTTGAAGGGGTCATAGGAGGTGAAGGTCGAGTTTGAGGGCGCAGGTGGTCGGGGGGACGCTGCGAGCAGCTGCTCGAGAGCGGACTGGGGGAGGAGAATCTTATCGCCGCGCAAATCTCGAGGGGCGGATTTGGAGGGCGGTAGTACTGCAAAAGGCGCAGACCACTTCAATTCAGATTGAGACTCCTCCATATCTGTCTTATTCGCACGCGTCGATACTCGAATTGGTAAGGGTTTCCCTTCGCTTTCCGACTCGTCAATGATGGAGGGCGGCCGACAAGTCTAGGTGGGGTGGAGGGGTAGTAGAGGGGTTGCTCTGTCGTCAAAAGCAATGTTGGAGTTCGGGCAATTGCAGCTTGACATGACCGAGGAGAAAATAAATAGTTCTGGAATAATCGGAAATCGACAGAGGATTGTTATGCAGACATGCCGCTTCGAGACTGGATCATCCGGAAGACACCATGGTGACGGTCGCGATGAATCAGCAGGATGGTGGGATTTCTTCGGGATTCCATAGAAACCCGGATCATTTGCAGGAAGAAATAAGTACTAGCCACACTGGCACCGAGTCGCGCTGACCACACGGCGCCTATCCCGTTTTGGTCAGCTCGCGCCACAGCCTCTCTTGTCATCTCGCCCTTATCTCTCTCACCGCCTTCAGGTGGAGCACAGGCTCTCGGATCCGGGGAGCAACTGAACCGGGCGCCGAGACCGGCCACCGGTGGCGGCACAAAACAGTGGAGAACAAGGTGACACCACCGACAGGGTCGACATGATTCGAAGGCCTGGATTGGGAAGTACCGCGGTCACTCTCAATCATTCATCTGCTGCTCTCCTGCTTGGCTGCTTGGCCGCTTGGCCACGCACGCTCTGAATTCGCTCACTGAAAATAACTAAAACAACCCAAATGATACCCTCAATCATTTGGGGGAGAACCTGAATCGTGATGCGCGGTTGCCAAGAAGCTCCACGTCCTATCTATTGTTCCAATGCTTCCCCGTCACCCATAACAGCAGAAACAAAGGTGGCCAAAACCCCCGACTCCGCGACTTCGGACTGCGACTCCGTGAGCCCCGGAGCAGGGCTGGCTAGCGGACCAGCGCGCCGAAACACTCCCCCAAAACAGGCATAAGAGCCCTGCAGTCCCCCAAATATACACACCAGATTCCAACTCCGGACAGAAAACCTACATGACATCCCACAGGGACGCAGCGTGCCGCCCCCTCTCTTCTTCTGCCCGGTTTGGGGTGGACACTCTAAGGGTGGAAAGACCGGGTGAGACTGCCAGAGTGGCAGCGCAGTGCAGGGCGGAGCGGAAATCGCCTAGTAACGAGTGGCTTCTGGTGTGGTGCGTGTAAGATTGCTGTGAGAAGCAGTTGTACGTGGAGGTGGAAGTTCCGGCAAAGCTGGTTCGGCCAAAGCTCGAGAGCTGTGGTGGGGGCGAACTGGTCAACCCTGGCAACTTTAAGCGGTTGGAGCGGCTAGCTTGGTCATGCAACGGTTTCAAGACATGCCCAGCTCGATACACCTTCATTGGAGAGCTTGGATCCAGTTGCCTCTTCTGCTAGACATGAAGAGACAGGATGAGATGAGTCTATGAGAGAGCGCTTGTCCCAACGAAGGAGTTGGATTTGTGAAGCTGTGCCCCTAGAAAGATGCAGACAAATCAGGGAGACCAGATCACGCTGCTGTAGCCGTACGAATGTTGTGTACTCACAGATACCCTCCCAGTGATTTCGGGCGAGTGCGCGGATATGCGCATCTGGGCTCTTAGTTGTTTTGATGAGAACCCGCCTCAGCACGCACGCCTGGACCGATGCAGCTTGCCTCATATCGCCTCAACACCTCGCTCACCTCACCTCACCAATCCAACCCCCCTTTTCAACTTATGGAGTCTCTCTCATGTACAACAAACCCCGTCCGCTGCCTCATTATTCGGCCCGTTCAACATTGATTTCCTCCCTTTTTCTCAGCTGCCGTGTCTCTTCATATGGACGCATGAGTAAGTGGATGCATAGCGAGCTCTCAAAGACTCTCGATATTGATGTCAAGGTGCCAGCGCAGTGGACCTGCTCTGTTGCTCTGCAGTTGCCAAGACCGCGCCAGACGGCGGGTTGAAGCTCTTCCGTTTCAACCGCACTATTCTCCGCCTCCTATGCCACAATGGCTCCATTGACTGGACACGGCCGATCCTTCTTTCAGGGTCCGACCCAACCGGGCCAACCCCAGATACTACCACGCTACCACCTTTTGCCGACAACACCTGCCCTGCTGGGTGAAGCGATAGGTAAGCTGATGGGTGGGAGGCACTTCTGGGTCTTGCGCTTTTGCTTGCCTCCGCTGCAGTTCCTTTGCTCTGCGCCAGCCTCTAAGAAGCGAGAGAAACCCAGATGAGAGCAACGGACTTGGATGGGGTGTGGACAGCCAAACCACCAACTTGGACGTGCATCCACTGGGAACTTGGACCGGTCTAGCCTGCTGGGCTCTAGCCTGCCCGTGCTGCATCTCTCGGCGCATCTTGTCGACGGTAGGTACGCGGCGGTTGACCTCAAGGTCCCCTTGCTCGATGTACATTGGCTTCCCTGTCTCAACTCTGCTTCACGGAGTACCTCTTCACCGCAAAGCTAAGGATAGACACTCCCACGTTTCTTGTGTTGTCTTGCCCGGACACTAGCCCACCGTCCACTTTCCTGTACTTGCAAGGTTCGACGGCGTAGATATTTAGACCGACACGTCTTCCTGCCCGTCTTCCTGCCCGTCCACGCCTCTGGATCTGCCCACCCAAGCTAGAGCTCTGATTCTCCCTTTGTAAACCGCCAGCATCATCACTCCAGAAGCCGACCGCGATTGCGCCACTGCCAGCGAAACCGCCTCACCTACCTCGACAGCCATCTTGTCGCGACTCTAGCTTCCTTTCCTCTTTGTCCTTCTCCCTTTCTCTTCCTTCATCAACATCATCCTACTCGATCAACTTTCTGATTTGATCGCCGCGAACCCTCGTGGTTTACGGCCGTCGCATAACTTTCTGTCTCTACTTTCCCGAATCCTCCACCGCGCGCGTTCGCCGTAACATGCTCCACGACGTCGAAGACGCCTACACGCTTTACGAGAAACCAGCCACAACTCTCCTCTACCTCCTCTCCAACCCTCTCATCCTAGCCCACACAGCTCCTCACCTCTCCGCTTATGATCGCCTGAGTCTTGCAACCACAAGCCGAGCATTCCGAGAACTTATCAAGCATACCTCTGGTGTATTCAGACACCTTGACCTCACCCAAGTCCGCGGGGCGCAGTTTGACATTGACGGTATCGACCGTGGAGGCGAAGTCTGGCGCAACGTCCAGCTTGACGAGAATTTGACCGAAGATGAGTGCGTCTAACACCTCCCCCTTCCACTCGAATCAACGGACCCGTGTCTGGTCGCAGGAAGCTAAGTTGCAGTGGAGGGACCACGGAGGATCCAACGGGCGGTGCAACGGACGGCTGACGCGATAACCTCAACAGCTTCTACTCGGGTCCGCTGAGAGGCATCTTCGCCAACATCCGGAGACAAAACATCCTTCAAGATGTACAAACTCTAATCCTCGATGGCATGTCTGTGACGGCCGAGCTTTGTCACGAAATCATTCTCGACCCGGCCTACAGCGTGCGCCTCCTCTCCATCCGCGGCGTCAAGAACCTCAACGAGCGCAAGCTCTGCGGTTCTCTTCAGTATGCCTGCAGGCCGTCGCGGCCGGAAGGCATGCCTCGGCTCAAAGGGCTGTATGTTTTTGGCGCCAAAGACACCCAATTCCCGCCAACGACGGCGCCGAGCCTGTTGTCTGGCGCAGCTTCACACGCGGCGCAGATCGGCGCAGGGTGGAATGCCAAGTCACAGCAGGCGTTGACCTCCTCCCTGCGCACCGAGGGAGAGGACTGGTATCAGAAAAAAGGCCGTATCATTACACGGCCCTTGGTGGAGGACTGGGCCAACACTCTGATAGATTGTCACGGCATCATTGCTTTTGATGGCCTGGCCTGCACCGGTCCTCACCACATGAATTCGCCTGCGTATGGCAAGGCGAGGATCCCGCCCGCAGCTCGGCAATGGGCCGTGGCCACGGTCGCATTGGGCGGTTGCGCCGGATGCGGCACCGCCCCGGAAGGCATGACGGTCCACAACGGCACGCCAGCGACCCATCGTCCGCTATTGTCGCCCCCGCCGCTCTTGACGTCGTCAGTCAAAGCCGCGACTACACCGCACTTCGGCCCGGGATCGAATCCGTCCTTCGTCGCACGATGCATCGACTGTCTCCGAGAACGGTACTGCGCCGGCTGCAACAAGTGGTGGTGTGAGGAATGCTACCAGATACCCGGTGCCGTGACTGAGCTGGTCGACTCAGATGTGATTGTCGTCGACGCCGAGGGCGGCGCCTGGGTCCAGCACCAGGAGCACGAGAGCCAGCCCAAGATCAAGGTACGAAACGGCGCTTGCTACCCGAACTGCTCTATGGGCGAGGTCATCGATGCGCAAAGGGTGTTGCTGGGCTGAGTGTCGGACGTTCTTCACCGTCTGACCAAGCCCGTTCCAAAGTGTATGCCACAATGCTGTCCATGTTCCTCGTTCTCCGCCAACCCTCTTCGCCCTGGTTCCCTTCGAAACTATGCGTCTCTGCCGAAAAACCAAAGTTGCTGATAAAAGTCTACACAGGCCCGTATCACCAAAAGCTGCTGGGAATGTGGTAGCAACGTGAGTTTGAGGCCTAGACCTAGGTCTCTCTGCCGATCAAAATTCGGTACTGACGGTTAGGAAACAGTGCCACGATTGTATCGAACGCACCCAGAGGCTCTGCAGAGGTTGCTGTGGCGGGTACTGCATGATTCACAACGAAGGATCGACCTCAACTTTCGTAAGGCTGCCGCTCTTACCATCCATCACACCTTGGGATTTTGCTAACTCTATTCGCAGTGTGACTGTGCGATCTTCTTGACCTTCTGCAATGTGTCTGGCTCGCTGACTTTGGATAGGGTGCTCGAGCCGCGGCCGTTTCTTGCGACACCTTTAGGACCATTTCCTCCGGCAACGACGATGGCCCCAGTCTTAATTTTGGCTATCGAACAGTTACAATCATACCAACGCCAGTCTGAAAAGGTCCAAGGACCCTGTAGGGAGGCCTGGTTTGATGATTCGGTTGTTTTCTCACGACAACTCTCCACTTATGCCAAGTCACTTGCTCGGGGCTGGGAGCACAAAGCTCCCTCCGTCTCGGAGAGTGCCCGGCTTGGTTTTCTTTACCTTGCACAAATTGTTTATGGGCAGAGTTTACGGGGCGCGTGGGCTCTCATGAATGTTCGTTTGCGTTTTTTTGAGATACCCTTGAAGCACAGCGTTTGAGGCGTAAGCTGCACAAGAAGTAGTGGCAATAGACCATCTCATTCTCCTCTTCTCATTTTGATCCCTCCTTCGTGACATACATCGCACCAAAGTACGCCAAGTAGCCCGACTTTTTGTACCTATAATTATCGTATTGCGCTGTCGCACATGTTTGTCGAGCGCATCCTTCCAGAAACACCATGCTTCACTTCACTTTCGATTCTGTCTCGTCGACTGTGGTTGAGGACATTGTGATGCTGATGTGTGTCAGTCCGACTGTCCCCTTGACTAGGAATCAGCTCGGAAGAATACGAAGCGGTCAAAATGATACCTCGATCTTGGTAAAAAGACAAATCCCCATGGGACCATTGGCTCGGTCTATGTGACTGCCTCACCTGTCGTCCAAAGGATTTCGAAACCTCTCCTTCGGCTGAGTTCCCCGTCGATGAATGAAGTCTGATAGAGTAGTGGTTAGGGGTATTGAATCTGATATCGTATTAGTAAGACATACATCTCTGGCTTCGGAGACGCCGGAGTCTCCATTTGCTCTTGGTCTAGTCACAGATAAAGCTTTGTCCTCCTGATACAAGACCCTCGTGGCCGAGAACAAAAGCCTGCATTAACGCGCCTTGCTGTTTAGAGTCACAACAGTACCGAGGTTCCATGGTGACAAGCTGCCTAGTATCTAGGGAGTTTCCCATTTTAATCAACTGCCCTCAAACTTGATGCGTGTGTGCGTCCTCGGACAAGAAGCTTCGTGACAGGCCTCACGAGGCCCTGCGCTTTCTCTCCAATGTGAACAATCTCCATAGTTTGAATTCCACACATGACTGCAGCTAGACGCTGCCACCGCCCTCGTAGCACCTTCCTCGAGCTGACATGTTTGAGTGACCACTCTGATGAGTAATACCATGAGGCGTTGCCGCAGCAAAATGCCATCGAGAAGGCTAAGCATGTTTCGGTCAAGGTTCTGCGGGATGCTGCTGGATTACAATCACCATGAAAGCTGGCATCACGAGCTTACCCTGACGCGCTGCACGACATTCCACCCCATTCTAGCCAGGCATAGCTGTGTTTCTCAAACAACCACACGCAGGGCTTTCTCGCAGTCGACTCGGGCGATCTCGTAGGCATTGCTCTCGCCGAAAGCCATCTGATGGGTGACACAAATAGGCTCGATTATACGCATGCTACTTGGGAAACGCTTGGGGCATGATGTTGACATGCCTGCAGCAGGGATTGTCTCCTAGAAGCTACGTGACTCCGTTGGGTTACCTAGTGCCCTAGTGCTAGATGATCTGACAGCCTGGTTGACGATTGTACTCAGCTGTTCACGAGCGGATGGATCGGGGTCGTGTCGAGTTGCACCACAACCTGGTACAGGAAACTAAGGGTCTCTCGGTCGTATCTCCGGGTCTCCTGCTCGCAAGGTCTTCTTGTATTGCTACATGTGACATACTGCCAATTCAACGATCCCTTCCTTAGGCCAGTAAAACCCAGTAGAGTACAACGTCCGAGCTATCCAAGGCAGGATTCCAACGACAGCTGCAAAAAGCATCCGAAACAGCGCTTGTGCTGGCCCTCCTGAAGGCCCGATTGGCTTTTTGCCCATGCCACCGCCTGGAGATTATTCCAGTCTCTGGATTTGGCGTCGCTCAAGCAACCTACACAGCATCGTACTCCGCTGCCACACATCTCACGACGTCATCCTTGACAACCGCCCCCCTTTTCACGAGGCCAACCCTGGCCCCAACGATGAATCAGGCGAACTGTGCACGTGTTCGAAACCGACTGATAAAAAGTCGCCTCGTCCTGGTCCGCCAGAAGACGGGGGACCTTGAAGCGGAAGACCCCAAGATTCAGTTGGACGCCTTCCGGACGCCTTAACCTTGTCCACCTCGTCCAACATGATCGCCCCCTTCATGGCGTCCAAACGCCTTTGTCTGCTGCTTCTGTGTTTACACACGGTGACCATCAATGCCACGGACGACACGCTGCACCCAGATCTTGTCAGATCACTGAGAACAAGTCCGACGGAGCTCGACAAGCTAAAAATCCTCCCGGATGATAAAGACTGGACATTCAACTATTTCGCCCATCGATTCCATACTCATGCCCCTGGCGGAGTCGTCAATGCTAACGCTGCCACATTCCCAGCAACCGTAGGCAATGGCATGACCATGGCCTGGATCAGTCTCGGCCCCTGCGCGATGCTGCCACCGCACTACCACGCTCGTGCTTCCAACTACGTTGTATCGGTCGTGGGGACCACCGAGACATTCATGACGCTGGAAAACGGCGCCCGGGTCGTCAAGACCAAGTTAGACCCAGGGATGATGACCGTATTTCCCCAAGGCAGCCTGCACACGATGCAAAACACAGGTAAGCCGCGTCCTAGGTCTGATACTTTACATCAAGACTGACCAGAGTTTCTCAGATTGCGGGAACGCTACTCTGATATCGGCCCTCAGCTCAGAGGACGCCGGGACACACAACGTCGCCAATGGACTATTTGGCCTCCCTTCAAGCGTGGTCACGGCAGCGTTCGGCGGCAACCCCCTTTCAGCCAAGTTCGCGCAGCTTCGCCGCGATATTCCAGCAGTTGGAACTGGTGCCTCGATCGGTACTGCCGCATGCCTTCAGCGCTGTGAAACCGGTGGGTTCAAGTAGGTAAAGCCTATAGTACGCCCGTATCTTGATCCGCGAATAAAAACCTGGCGCTGATCGCTTCGCAGGCAGTCTGTTGCAGCATCTGGAAAGCTCCCAGATCGGCCTGATAAGGTCTACGGAAGTTCGCAGTACGTTCACATCGGGCAGTTCGTTTCGAAGGGGTGCGTCCGATTGAGGTCTTGTAAAAATATACCTTATGAAAGTCGTGGTTGAGCCCGCGGCGATGTTTGGTTTCTTAGATTCCCGTAATGTATAGGAAGCACACCAAGAACAGGCGAGTTGCGGAAGAATGCTGCTGATGACCAATATCTCCGCGGCTCGGCAACAAAGCAGTAATGATTCAGTCACCGGTGTTTCCAGAGCCGAACTTTCGGGCCGCCCACGAGGCGCCGTACTCTTCGTATTCCTGCTTTGTGACAGAAAATTTGTTGATGTCGGGGTGTTTAGCCAAGTTGGCACCTCCCTCCCAAGTACTAGTGATCGGATTGACGGGGTGGGCGACCCTCACAATGCAGGCGTCAGGAACTCTCTTGACAAGTTCCTTCTCCAGCCGCTGAATAAAGCCGGGAAACAAAGCGTTGCCGCCAACAACGACAATGTTGGCCAGCAAACCGGGCCAGAGCCCGATGGGTAATTCGGATAGAGATTGCATGATGACATCGGCAAGGCCAGGCTGACGGAGGCCAATATCAGAAGGTTGAAAGAGCAGCTCGGGGACGGAAAATCGTTCGTTTCGGAGCGTCAGGATGTCTTCGTCGTTATCTGCGGTGCGTGCCGCCATCTTCCTCGCTTTTGTATGCATCGCAGGGTCGTAATCTCGAACGATGCCCTTAGTGCGGGTGTGGAAATCGGGCAAGACGTAGTCTTTTGCAATACCAGCCCCTGTGACATAGGGCTCCCGCCTCTCGCCTCTTGTGCCCTTCCAAGTCTTCTCAAGGTCTCCGTTGAAGTCCATCGAAACATAACTGGCCTGTTCTTTAATCTCGTTGACAATGTAGGTATCGTTGCGCATATCGTAATACCTTAGTGACAGGAGACGCGTCAGGTAGTTCGTCATGAGCTTTCCGCCGACGTCGAGCCTGCGCACAGCAGAGTGCAGCGGCCTGCCGTTCAGGAGAGGCATGACAATCGTGTTGGAGTATCCCGAGTCGATCAACAGTACAACTTCGGCCGGGAGCTGGGGTATCGTGTTCGGGTCTCTGGGTGTCTGGAGGATGCCTTGGACATCGTGGTACGCGTTGAAGGAGACGCCTAAGGGGAGCAAGAACAAGTCAGTTGAGGCATAGGCTTGTGGGCGCGGTGGGGGCACATACCTATGCCGCGGTAGTAGCTTGCGAATTGGTACTCCTCAAAGACAATCTGGTCGCAGTTGGATTGGAGTATGGGCAGCGAGTTGGGCTGCTCTGTGAGGAGCAGCCTGGTTTCTGAGGGTTCGCATTTCTGAGGCGCATTGTCGTCGAAGAACTCATGGTCCCATATCTCCTTTTGAGCCTCCCAATTGACGATGAACCCTTTTTCTACCGGGCGTCTGAATTGAATCTCGCCGAAGTCGCGGCACTTTTCCAGGTCGGACGCGACGTAGACCTTCCTTGCTCGGTCTCTGGCGATGCAGTTAGGGATCACTCGGGGCTCTTCGGTGAGCTCTTCAGAGACGAAGCCGGCCTTGATGGTGTACGCCCCATTGTCGAGCACAAGGGTCTTGGACGGAGGCGCAGGGCCTGCGGACTTGTTCTTGCGGCCACCGACCATTGGAAGAGAATGCGCTGGTGCAAGCTTGCGCAGACTGGCGGGTGGTCGGTCGCAATGTTTCTGAACTTTTTCTCGCAGAGGCTTTGGCAAAGCTCCCAGGTCGAACCATTGGCTATCTCACCGGAGTGGATCCGGCTTGGTCGGTGGTCGGGCAAAACGTCACCGTGCCTCCTGCTGACGTAATACAGTCTTCAAGATCCAGACGGCGGAGAACCCATTTCCTTTGGCCTTTTATCGAAGTCTCCGCATACGCTGTAAACGGAATACAGTTCTCTGGGAATGTTTGAGAGGTTAGTAGGCGTATGGCGAATATC
The DNA here is from genome assembly GCA_001625285.1 of Colletotrichum incanum. NCBI lineage: Eukaryota > Fungi > Ascomycota > Sordariomycetes > Glomerellales > Glomerellaceae > Colletotrichum > Colletotrichum incanum. Next base: position 61,809 of record LFIW01002328.1, read on the forward strand.
CGCAATCTCCAAGGTGACGATTTCGAGAATAATCCCATCCCTCTGTGTTAGCAATGCAGAGAGTGACAAGTCAACTGCAACAGTGCCGGTACAACACATCTCTTCCTAGGATCGCTGAAAGATGTTACATCCTGAGAGCGTTCGTTAGTGCTAGCTCAGACTCTCGGTATGGAACTCGCACAGCGCTGTCTCGTAAGCGCAAATCATTTCAGATATGGGTACAAGACCAGCGTGATCAGTGAATAAGCTGGCTCCGTGGAGCGATCACGTTCAATTCTCGATTCAGAAAGTACATGCGAATTATACTGTGTTGCAATCCACGTCTAAGAATGACCCACTTCATATGCAGTTGAGCCCATCAACTTTGAATGTTCCATAATTTTGAAGGGTCAGAACACATCCAAAAGCGCCAATTTTCATAAACATTTTTATGAACTTGTTATAAGACAAAAACCCCCTAGGGGGGAAAACCAAGAAACTCAAAAAGTGGAAGCGTAGAGATATTTTTACTGGTAGGTTGGAAGACTGTGGTGTAACTTGAGGTATAAATGGCGTTTCGAGCTGTTCACCGCCGACAACATGGTGGGATGGATGTCTCAGAGCATCACGCGACAGTGTCATGGCATTGGTTACGGAGATAAGGTAACAGACGGCTAGGGCTTTATGTATGTGAGGGTGCATGGCTGGAGCGCACGAGGCGCACCGCGGGAGAGTTGGTCTATCGGCGGTGCCTGATGCACCTGTCAAGTCCTTGGGCACTGGTCGTATTGGGTCAGAAAGACACTCGAACATTATATCAGGATATCTGCTGAAATGCAGCACATGTCAAATGAGAATTTGAGAATGCAGGCCAGTCTCTTTCCGAGACTAGCTCTAGCCCAGCCAAAGCAAAGGATCGACCGAGTAAGCAGACTTGGCGGCATAATGACAGGACTGGGACCAGATGGTGACCGCTTAAGTGGCACGATGTGGTCGACCTTCGTTCTGGGTGGCCCGGTCTACCATTAGTAGGTTGGTTGGGTTGATGGGTGGTTGTTGAGGTACATGACTTGGCGGTAGCAGTTGACACGTGGATGAGCGTGGATCAAAAAAGGCGATGGATTCGAATCTGGAACCTTTGGCGCAGCATACGCTTAAGCCTGGGAGGCATCATAGCTCTCTTGTAGGACCGACATGTGCAACTTGCCAGGTGGATGGGCGCATGAAGCTGTCGGAAGGCAGACCATGGATGAAGGCTGAAGGATATGAGCTTTGCAACGCTGGGGAGCATTGGACGGCAAGGGGCCCACGGGTGGGTTGCGACGGGATAGATGAGACAGGAGGCTATGTTGCGCGTCCTGTGGTATATCGAGCATTGTAAAGAGAGGGGAAAGGAGAGGATGAGTTGTACAAGTGCCCAGACGAAATAGGGACCAAGGAAAACACGAGCATATGATGTTGATAACTCTGTCTGTTCATATTAGTGACCAATAACTGCGGCAGGGTCGAGAGTCACTCAGAACAAGACGCTGGTTGCGGGAAGACCGGAAGCAGGCTTTTTTTATTTTTTATTTTTTATACCTTTTGCAGGGAGGGGTAGACCAGGCTTACATAGGACACACATGAAGGGGCAAGAAGGGCCTATACGCTGTCGCAGTATGTAAGTACAACAAGCTGAAGTTCGGATAGCGGGGCTTTTTCACCTCATTTAGACTTCACCTCCCTCGAAAGAGAGAGGTCGCCGTGCCTGAGGCTGTTGGCATGGCCGGAGTCGAGCCGACTACGGTAGGCACGAGGCATTAATGGCAATTGAGTGCAGTCCAAAAGCATCCCGACTCATCGTGTACCGTACTCTCTGTACATGGGATGGATGCAGCGAGCGTGAGTGCTGACCACGGTGAGGGTCATGGCTGGCTGATGACACCTGGGGTCGGGCGTGACAGAAGGGGACGGACAGACACTGTGGGATGTGGAATGGATCGAGTGATGAAGTACCCCTGCGTGGGGAAATGCAAGCAATGATACATACCTCTGCCCACGGTGAGAGAGGCAGGTGCATTTCAGGTGCATTTGGGATGTCGGGGAAAGGAGGGGATCCCGCCAGCGCTGGCTCCACATTCCACGCCAGCCTCTCGCCCCCCTTCTCTCTCTGTGGTAGCGGTACCTTGGATGAGCGTACCCGTACCTGCCTCTCCTCCCCCTCCTCCCTTGGTCTGGCAAGGCACGTCTGCCGGTCGAGGTCCTCTATGTATCGCGCTTTCCTCGCACTCGGTGAGGCACGATGGGGTGAGGCAGGAAGTAGGGAGTGTTGTCTCAGTGAGCTGGCCACATACATGCATACTACGTAGTAGGGAGGAAAGAAAGGAACCAAGAACCCCACAGGCAATCTCTGGCTCCTGCTTGGGATCCAGCGCGCCCACTTAGTAGTACTCTCCTTCCCAGGAGAGCAGCAGAGACTCGAGCCAAGCACCAAGCCGGGCCGGTCCAGCAAGCGATTTCGGTCCAGACTGTCTCCCCCCCCTATCACTGTGCCTGCCATGGTGCGTGCCTGCCCACGTAGCTAGGTCTGTCTCTCCGACTCCGATCATTCAAGCATCGCCGGCGGCCCAACTCTCCATTCTTTCCGCATCCACCAGAATCCCACTTGTCGCAGCACCTGGTGTAGGTCGGTACTATGGTACATGTACTTGGCTCCCCGGCTCAGGTGCCTAAACTCCAGCGAGTCGATTCCCCTGTACCTGGCCTGACACCGACCCAGCAGAAACGCCAGAGCCAGCCCTGCAGCAATCCGATAGCACGCCTGGCGAGACTGGGCCGGAGCCATATCAAACCTTGGAGCAGGCACACACACACACACACACACATATACATACATTACAGTAGACGAGTCGAGGTAGTTTTGTCCAAGGTACTTCGCGCAGGTACATGCCTCCTCCGCCGTCTTGGGCTTGATCCAATGTACCCTGGCCTTGCTTGGCCTCATCTCACTGCTGCACAAACCCAGACACAACCCGCCGCCGCCGCCACAGCACACTCACATCGAGAGTACCTCAATCCCTTTAGTCCCCGTCCCTCACTCAGTCCCAGCGACATCTTGGAGATCCGGATTTCTCTTGGACCCTTCCTGCCTTGATTCTTTATTCCCCCCTACGGCGCGCTGCACTACCTTATTCCACAAATTCGTATGACTTCTCCCTCCCTCTCTCCAGCAAAACCACGTCAGACGTCACATTGACTTGGCGTCACCATCCATCATTGACAAATTTGACAGCTACCCTGACTCCGTCACTGGCGCCGCAGACTCGCCCCGTTTCTATCACCGACCGCTGTCTTCCCCAACTTCTGTCATTGACAACACCTCAACTCGCCTCACCACATCATCTGTACTGACCGTACGTACCTATTGCGCCACGGACCAGCGAGCGAGGCACAGCACCGATAAACCCATCCGTAACCCCCCGGTCCTCCGCCTCAACCCCCCGACCGACGACTCTGACAAGCATTTGTTGCTCGTCCCTCCAACGACAAGACACACGCAGTCTTGGGCCCTGGGTCCATACAACAATCACCTGGCTCATCTCTCCTTTCGTCGCTATCCCCGATCGGTCGCTACCTTACCACCTTGGCTCCCCTCTTCTCATCCATCCCGCCGGTCCTGTCCTCTCTCCTCTTCTACAAACTCCTGTTGAAGCTGTGCCTCTTTCTGGGCAGATCTCCATCCCTTCCCACGCCCATAGGTTAGCAACCTCATCAAAGTTTGGTCGCCCAGTGCCCAGCCACGCACATACGACGTCCACGTCGTCACAAGCTTCCCCGACCCCGACACGCCCGACCGGTTCCATCCCAAACGTAGCACGCACGAAACAACAACAACATCAACATCCGCTGACTACCACCCCTGGCTGTCAACTTGCACACTGCGCATTAGCTCAAACACCATCCCATCACGGCCATCATCGCCCCAGAGCAACATCGCAGGCCATCGCATATCGCCCCAGCCTGGAGGACCGAAAAGACGCATCGCTTCCCCCCACCGTCCACCATCATTCGACGATGCCCGCAGCCCTTGACGACTTCGTCTGAAGGATGCATTGTTGACTTGACACATCTCGACCTCCCACGACTAGACTGCGGTGGTATTCCCCTAGGGTAACCACGATTGCCATTTGTTGTTCTTGCCCATAGCACAACTACGCGACGCTTCCGGCCTCTACTGTCTGCTACCGCGCTGTGTCCTTCTGCCAACGTTGCTCCAACCGATCACTGGTGTCCCCGCGACTGTCATTCCTGTCAAGTACCCCGCCAATCGCTGGCTGCGACCACGCCGACCGAAACACATAAAGCACCCGAACTCCACGAAGTGGCAACAAGAACGACGGATACATAGCATCGATTATCAATATGGGCAATTCAAGCACCAAAGAGTCTCGTCCGGTCGACCCGGCGACGGACTACCGCCAAAGCCAGGCTGCCTATCTGAACACCTCGGCTTCCAGGGAAAACGCGAGTGATCGTCCCAATTCACGGAGGCAGAGTCGATTTAGCCGAGCCGACCTGAACCTGCTCGGTCTCGGTGCAGCCGGGTCTTCCAGCGCTGCCAGCAGAGAAGATGCTCCTTACGAACGGAGAGAGACACGACAAGAAAGAGAGGCCCGACGACTTGAGAGGGAACGCATCGCCAGAGAGAAGGAGCGTGAGCGTAGTATGAAGGAGGAACATGTCGACGGCGGCTACCTCGTCACTCTTGGAACATACACTGGTCCCGAGGACTTTAGCAAACCCGTCGTCCGGCAGTTGCAGGTAAGTCACCTCATGAATTTCTGATACACTCAAGTGTTTGCTAATGCCAGCTGCCTGGCAGATTGAGAGGCGTCTTGCCCCATTCTGGAGAGGCCTCAACGACTACTCCGACAACTGGACCGAATACCAGCTCATCTGCGCCGGCCGCGGCCTTCCTATCCCCGCTGCCGACGAACAGCCTCCACCCGAGTTCATTCCGCAGGCGAACTCGCCTGGTTCTCCTACCGAGTCGTCACAGAACCTTGCCAACCTGACCGTACCTATGGGTCCGAGGTCGTTGTCCGTTGGTTCGGATCGCAGTGGCTCCATGCCTGGCTCCGGTATCTCATCGCCCAACGCAGCTCAGCAGCAACAACGTAGCAGTTCGCCCTTCAAGCCTCGAGCGAAAGCTCTGGCCGCTGCCTTGAGCGGAGGATCACGCAACAACTCCTCAAGCGATGTCGCTCCCCGCGAGATCAAGCTGCCCAACGATCCCTGCGTCAACGGACAGCCCCTGGAGGTCTTCCTGTACAAGGACGCTTCTGAATGCCCCATCTGCTTTCTGACGTACCCGCCCTACCTGAACCGCACTCGGTGTTGTGACCAGCCCATTTGCAGCGAATGCTTCGTTCAGATCAAGCGCGCGGATCCTCACTATCCCGAACACCATGGCGAACCGAACGAGCAGCCTCCGAACCCCGCCAACCCGGAAGAAGCTCCCGAGATGCTGATTTCCGAGCCCGCCCAATGCCCCTACTGCCAACAGACAGAGTTCGGCGTGACTTACGATGCTCCCCCGTTCCGACGTGGTCTCTCGTACGCCATTGGATACCCGTCGCAGAACACTGCCATGTCGTCACAGAGTTCTCTGAACTCCACCCTGTCCCCGACTTCACCCACTCCTGGCAGACGACGTGCTCAAAGTCTGTCGGCCAACGCCCCAAACGTCATCACCACCGACCGAGTACGCCCGGATTGGTCGACGAAACTTGCGGCACAGAGAGCACACCAAGCCCGGAGGGCTGCAGCGGCAACTGCTTTGCACACCGCCGCGTTCCTCATGGGCAACAACGAGCAACAACGCGGTTTCGCCTTCACGAGGCCTGGACGTTTTAGCCGTAGGAACACTGGTAGCCGCACTCCTTCTGGGCCGTCCAATCACCCGGCCGAGGAGAGCCCGAGCCACCATCCTGAGAGCGAAGCTATCCAGGCTGGGCCCGAACCGGGACCACGGAGTTCCTCGGGCCGTGGAGCTCTCACCAACAGGAGAAGCAGAATGGAGGAACTGGAGGATATGATGTTCATGGAAGCTGTCCGTCTTTCCCTTGCGGCCGAGGAAGAGCGGAAGCGCAAGCAGGAAAAAGCGGAGCGCAAGGAAGCCAAGAAGAGGGAGAAGGAAGAGCGCAAAGCTGTCAAAAAGCAGGATCGTCAAAGCGTCTACGGGCCCGGACAAAGCTCTGCTAGTGGCAGCAGTCTCTCTCTTGGTCTCGGACGACGCCGCGGAAACAGTACCACCAGCAACCTCCGTGTGGAAGCAACTCTTCAGGGGGCACAGTCGAGTTCTGCTGGTGCCAGCGTCGAAACATCGCCGATCGCAGCAACGAGCAACACGGCGCCCACCTCGGCGCCTGCTCTAGCACCGACTTCGGCACCGAGCTCCAAGGGCAAGGCTGTTGAGCGCCCAGCAATTGAGACGCAGTCTTCCGAGAGCAGCTTTCAGAGCACCTCGTCAACTCCATCATTACCCATCCCAACAACCGGGCGCGGCCCTTCTCATCTTAGACAGATGAGCAATGCCTCGTCTATTTCGTCCTCGCTGGCCGACAGTGCTGCCGGAAGCTACACCAACCAGGCATACCTCGATCCTCGGGCGAGCGAGCTGAGTGTTGGTAACCGAAGCGAAGAAGGCGACCGTGACAACACGGAGCCGATGTTCAACTTCCGGAGTCTGGCAGAAATGGTGGGCGTTGATATTGAGAACGGCGAAGCCAACCAGGACCAGGAAGGAGCATCAGGTGAAGGCCAGAGGACCACCACGAGGAAGAAGGACGAAGTCGAGGACGAACCTGAAGCCGAGCACATGGAGGATGCTCACGTCGAGCAGCCTGTGCAGACCAACGTCGGCACTTTGAAGCCGCCCCCTACTATCCCCGAAGAACCTGTTGACGGCAGTAGCAGAAAGGATGATGTGTCTCCCGGCAGCGGAGCACTGACTCCGGAGGTCACCATCACCCCGGAGACCCCAGCGGCTGCCACAGAGGAGGACGCCGAGACGAAGAGGCTCGGCCATGAGAAGATTGTGGAGAGGTCCTCCGGGATTACACACTGAGTGAATAATGACGCTATTACGGATTACTATGATGGTGCCGAAGCTGGTGGCAACGATTTTCGGCATGAGAGCTTGGGAGACTTTTGCATACACTCTGGGTTGAGAACTCGAGGGCAGTCAGGGCGTTTAGCGTGACATTTTGGAAGGCTGAGTGGATTAGACGTGGTTCTTTCTCCTTTTCTTTCTTCTTGCCATGTGAATGGCTGGCTCATTGTATTCTACCCCCAAGTACGTGAGATAAAGAGCCGAGATGACGACAGTCTCGGCTCGACAATTCTATGTATTCAAGTGTAAACGCTAAAATCGGCAGTTCCCAAGTGTTGATTTTTCCCAAGTCCCCCCATGCTCCTGTCCTGTCCACAAAACCCTACCCTGACAGCCCCTGCGTAATTGCCTACAAATGGGGCTCGGCAGCAATAGCGGACGGGCCAGCATCAGCGGCAGCGACAGCGGCAGAGGCCTGGGCACGCTGGTTTACGAAATCCTCGCCAGGGCTGGCCCAGCTATAGTTGCGCCACTCTCCCAGGGCCGGCCACATTTGTTCCGTCACGAGGCGCTGGATCTTGTTGTGTCGACTCACCATGGAGGCATCGGCCTGCGTCTTGTTCTTGTTGCTCTCAGCGGCGAGCTCGCGCAACATGCTCTGCCAGGCGGCGACCGTCTCCTCCAGCTCGGGAACGGACGTGACGCCCATGACGCTGACGCCGACCTTGGTGGGGCCGTCGTAGGCGGGCGACAGCACCTCGCTGCCAAAGGCGGCGCCGATGCGCGCCCAGTTCGCCATGGCCCAGTAGAGCGCGACCTCCTCCAGCTTCTCGCCGGCGCCCTCGACGATGCCGACGAGGCCCTTGCACAGCTTGCGCAGGGGGCTCGGGGCCGGGTGCCAGCTCGCCATGGGCCCATCGTCGACGCCGCGGGTCGTGAGGAGGCCCATGCTCAGCATGCTCGCGTTGGTGACGACGCCGACGCCGGCACCCCGCAGCCGCGACAGGACGGCGTCGCTGCCGAGAGTGTTGTTTTGCACGCAAAAGTGCGAAAAGGACTGGACGGCGTCGACGGGCTCGCCCGTCTCGCGGAGGATCTTCTCGGCGAGCTCGCAGAGGACGGGCACGGGGTAGCCGCAGATGCCGACGTAGCGGACGAGGCCCTCCTCGTCGCGGAGGCGGCGCAGCTCGCGGACGGCGGCGACGACCTCGTCGGGAGAGACGAACTCTGCGTCGTGGGTGTAGACGAGGTCGAGGTAAGAGGTGTTTAGGCGCTCGAGGCTGCGGCGGACGGAGGCGCGGATCCAGGCCGGGGAGTAGTCGAACTCGGTCGGGGCGATGCGGCCGGCTTTCGTGACGAGGAAGTAGGACTCGCGAGGCGGGGAGATGGCGCGCAGGGCGGAGCCGAGGATGGACTCGGAGGGGCCGTAGTAAGGGGAGGTGTCGAAGGCGGTGACGCCGAGGTCGAGGGCGCGCGAGACGATGTCGACCGAGGGCATGCGGTCGGGGTCCGAGACGTATTGGTAGTTGAAGGTGGCCGTGCCTAGGACCAATGGCGGCAGGACGGCCGACAGTGGACGGGGGGCGGTTGTGGTGCTGGTGCGCGGGGCAGCCATTGTGTGATTTTCTCGTCCCGGGGGGTTTCTTTTTTTTCTTCTCGGGGGTCTTTGTTTGTTTTCTCTTCCTGATCTGCAAGCCTAGAGTTGAAAGACAGACGGACGGAGCTCCGCGATTTCCGTCAAGTTGCAAGCTGTGTGGAGAATGCGACTAGAGAGCAATGTCGTGAGAGCTTCCCGAAAAAAAACAGAGACGGGCGGAAGGACGCAGAAACACAACCACATATCGAGTCGAGCACGTCAATGATTGATAGTCAGGGTCCCCCGCGTGCCCGAACCCCCGAATGCGATTTGCCCCGCCGGAAAGGTGGGGGAAATCCTCCCCTTCTCCTTTTTGGGGGTGTCGCTGGAATCGGACTGGTGCTGGTCCCATTAGCTCCGGCCAGGACCGAGACGGTGAGGGGACACCCGATGTAGTGGTTCATGGTTAAAGACCGTAGCGGTCGAGCTGGTTCGTCGTTTCCCAACTGACCATTGCCCGTTAAATAGCGTTTTCTTCTGCTGGCATTCACATCCTCTGGCTTTCGTGTCCACTGCATCTTACCTGGATGGATGAGTATGCATGCTGTGCGTCAGAAAAGCCGCAGTCGTGAGATTGTAGACGTCGCGGGGATGGGGCATGAGACGGAGCCATGACTCGATCGGGCCGAGTAGACTTTCGAGGCGGAGCCTTTTGCGTGTTCGTGGGCTGGAAACTACCAGGCCTGGCGCCGTCTGGAGCCGTGTCGGTGGTGGGTGGTGGTGACTGAAGACCGAGGCTTGGGTGCGACGAAAAGATGCTGTGAACCTCTAGATGCGGAGATGTTATTGGGGGGAAACGTGACACCGCACTCCTTTCCAGCAGGACAAAGAGCAAAAAGACGTCTTGCCTGCACCTGCACCTGCGTCAGAGGATGCCGGCCAAGCTGGATCGCTTGTTCTTCCGGGCTTCATTCTCAACAATTCGATTATGTAAGCCATAGGCACCTCGACTGGCTTATCTCGGCTCGGATTGATGAGTCGACTTATCGATAAGAGCCCTCACTAGTGTTCCTTTGAGTTACAGCCTCCTCCCTCTCATCGATCACTGCCATCTCCGTTCCTTCAGCAACGCCTCGTAACAGGCTCGCAGTAACCCATTGCCGCTCATCTTCCTTTTGCCCAAAGGAAAATCTGGTAATATGGTGCTAAAATACGCCGCCACTGACGTTTCCCACTTCGCTTGTCCGTACTGAACTCAGCCGAACGGACGCGCCTCGGTATTCACCTACGGCATCAAGGGAACTATACGATCAGACGAGGCTCTCCGTGCCAGCACCTCTATCACCAATAGGCAAAACGCCTGCCTCGAAGCAGGTGCTTCTCCATTCCATGTGCATTCAAATATATATAATTTCCATAGTGCTATCATCTGTCCAACTCTAATCAAGTTAACCACATTGGTCAACGAATAGCCTAAACCTCCGGCCATGTGTTCGGCTCATCGCGTAAATGCTCCCCCCATCAATCTGCACTTCTCCATGGTTGCATCCCCCAAAATATCACTCTGGCTATCCATCCGTCACTTTTCTCCTTCCGACTCGACTCGCTTGGCCCGCGCACCATCCCCCATCCGGCGTCGTGGTCCGCCGTTCTGAACGTCTTGCGGCGGTCGTGCGTCACCGCAACTCGCCATCCGTTCCAACGTTTGCTCTACGACGTGCCTATTTAGCCTCCCAATCAAGCATTTGCCTGGGTACGCTCTACCCGCAATTGGTCTGCAGATATCACCTCAACCGCTCTGGTGTTCCTTTCTTAGTCCCATATAGGCTGTTTTGGGTAGCCCCGAACCATTCCAAGTCGCAACTGCGCAGGTGCAGTCGACCCCATGCCGGACCTCTGCTTACATGCCACTCCCTTCCGTCACCACGGCCGCCCAAGTGATCGCCCACGGCGCGTTGATCATTAAATTCAACCGCGTTTCCCTTACAGACATCGCATCGCACTAAACAGTCACAAACGTTTGCGACCGTATTTCCGGTGCTGCAAAGGGCGCGCAAGCAATTTGCTAGGCACAATCTTCCGCCTTGGCGACCTCTGGCGCCTGGATCTTCATATTGACATGCCCCCTTCACTCTCGTCTCGTGCTACGATCGTCTCGCGACAACGTTGTTTCATTCTGGGCTGCCTTCGGATCTTTTGCCTATTGCTCAGTGTCGCCAAGAACGCTTGCCGAGAACGACGATATTTCGTGTCTCCTATTGCCCTTCGCCTACATTGCCCCCATGGTGACCTGCCATTTTCATATTCCACCACATCCCCTTTCGTCACAGCGGAGGCCATTCTCCCTTGGACCAATCTACCGAATACTTGCTGTATACATCGAGACTGCTGTCAGCATGAGTTGTGTAAAAAGACGCGTCGCCCCCACCCATGAATGTTCCACGACTTGCAGTCATTGTGAACGCCGCCCCTCTGTTGCTTGAGCAGATGATTAAATCAACGTTATGCGCTGGCTGACTACTACCCTCGGTGCCGCGGCACTCATCAGCTTCGGTAAGGGAGAATACTCACAAGTATTATGCTCTACCTGACACATCCCTAGCCACTGCTCAAGAGCAGTCAACGTACTGCGACAGCTTAGGACGCTGCTTCGCTTCATATACCAATGATGGTGGCATCACCTTTGGTATTGCCATTCCCGAGGGAGCTGCTTCGGGCCAACCGTACGATGCCATCTTCCAGATTACCGCTCCCGTAGAGGTTGGCTGGGCGGGATTGGCCTGGGGAGGGGCCATGACCTACAACCCCCTGACCATTGTTTGGGCGAACGGCGAGGATGTGGTTGTTTCTTCTCGAATGGCCTTGTGAGTACCTCGATACCTGATACCAGGAATGTCAGGATTGACCATGAGCAGTGGCTACTTCACCCCTCCGCCTTACGCCGACGCCGAGTATACTGTTCTCCCCGGCACCGTCGTCAACGCCACTCACTACTCAGTGACGGCTCTTTGCAAAGGTTGCACATACTGGGCGCCATTCGGCAACGAACCAACATCCCTGGACCCCAACGGGGAGAACTACTTGGCCTTCGCCTACTCCGGCGTGCCCGTCGATGACCCCGCCGCCAACGAAACGACCTTCGGCATCCACGAGCGTGTGGGACACTGGATGCACAACTTCGAGCCTGCACAAGCAGCCGACTTTGAATCGTGGGCCGGGGGCGACAGCGGCGATGAGCCACCGGTTAACACGGTTACCCAGACCACGCTCTTGACGACCTTCTCGACATCGACGTTTCGCAGTACTACCACCTTGCAAACCACCGTCACCAGCACAGGATTTCCTCCAGGCGGCAGCGCCACTGCCACTGCATCAGCTTCGCGTTCCACTGCAACCTCGTCTGCCATCGCGTCCAGCGCCCCCGTGCTCCCCGTCCCTAGTTCGTGCTCCGGTGTAAGCCCCTTCAGATTGGGATACCAGACCGCCAGTGGCTGGAAAGCCGTAAAGCTTGCCGGTTCGCTCACCGGCCCTCGAGGTGTGGCGGTCGACTCAGAAGGTAACCTGCTTGTCGTGCAGTCGGGCAAAGGGGTCACGGTTCACACCTTTGGGTCCAATGGCTGCGTCTCGTCCACAAAGACTTTGATCAGCAACCCCTCGCTTAACCATGGCATCGGCTTCACGCCAGATGGCAAGACGTTGTACGTCAGCTCCATGACTACCGCGTGGTCGTACGCATACGACGCGAAGGCGCAGACCGTGAGTGGACAGACCGTCGTCGTCAAGAACATGCAGCAGGGTGGTCACCCGACGCGAGCCCTGCTAATCCCACCGGCGACGCCGCATCTCCTTGTCATCCAGCAGGGCTCGTACAACAACTTCGACTATGAGTCGCTCAACAAGGCCGTGGCACGTGCTGTGGTCAAGGTATTTGACATGCGAAGCGTCCCGTCTGGCGGCTATGCCTACGCCTCTCAAGGGTGGCTTCTGGGCTACGGCCTGCGTAACGAAGTTGCTCTCGCAGCCGACGGAAACAATGCGTACGTTGCAAAGGCGGCCTTGCCTTGATTTCGATGCTAATGTTGAGCCATACAGGATCTGGGGCGTAGAAAACAGCGGCGACGACTTCGCCCGCACCGTCAACGGTCAGAGCTACGATATCCACAACGACAACCCAGCCGAGGAGCTCAACTTGCGTAAGCAGTTTTCGCGCTACTATTCAATGAACTATGCGTCGACTAATGAACGCGATATCTAGTCGGCGACCCCTCCAAGCCAAACGAGCAGTGGTACGGATATCCAACCTGCTTCTCCGTCTGGGACCCTTCCGTCATCACCGATAAGAGCTTCAAGGTCGGCCAGCAATTCGTCGTCGCTCCCAACAGCACCTTCAACGACGACACTTGCACTCAGCGTTCTGTCCCCCCGAGACTCTCGATCCAGGCGCACAGCGCCCCCATCGGCGCCGCCTTCGACAGGACTTTTCAGAACTTGTACATGACGCTTCACGGATCCTGGAACAGGTCTCCCGCGACGGGTTTCAAAGTCTCAGTTGTCCCTTTTACGAAACTTGCGAATGGAAACTATGACCCCGTCGCGGCGGCGGAATCCAAGACCGGCTACACTGACATCTTCTGGAGCACCAACGTCGGCAGCTGTACGGGCTCGACGTGTTTTAGGCCTTCGGGCATCACTTGGGACCGTTCCTTTTCAAGGCTGTTCGTTGCCAGCGACAACACTGCCGAGGGAGAACTTTTTATGCTCGTCAAGTCTTAGTAATTGCTTGCATCATATAGTCCAAGGCAGAATACAGTTGTAGAACTCCTGCTGTTAGAACGCCGTGGGTGCTTCCAACTCGACGAAGAATGTTCAGTGTCACGAAGACGATATCAAACTCCAGTCGCGGTTACTATTTTTTCATACCATGTAAAAAATGGGGCGCCAATGGTCTGAATACTGTAATGACTGGGCTAGGCCCTCAGCCCGTTAAACGTTTCGATGACAGCCGGTGTGACGACCGGAACCTTGATCCATGATTTTACCCAGAAGACCGGATCGGATGAAAGGAAATTCAACAACTAGCACTTCTGTAGCCCCTGCATCACGTACCAATGTGAATCGATCCATGGTACTAAGCACTGTATCGGGACGCTTGTTTTTTTCTTTTCTCTTTTTCCTCTCTTAATGTTTGATAATTAATCTGCCGTCTTGGCATTGTCACTTTGTAATTGTCTCACTTTAGACATAACTTAGTCAGGTCAAAGCGGCCACATCAATGTGAGTAGTTATGTAAGGCTGTTTAATTTTAAAATGGATTATTGTGGATTCACAGGTGGAAAAGGGGATACTCGAGTATCTGGCGATAGCAACGGTCACCGTCAAAGTGGTGATAATTGCTTGTTGTTCTTGTTGTTGTATGAAGTATGGATAAGTGAAAGTTGGGCTGGGTGTTTGTTTGAGAGGATATCTCCAGAGCTGCCGGAGAATCCGTGTGATCTCATTGGCCACCCCGAAGTACGTCACGTGGATACCACGTGCTGTACTTCACCCATGATGATCCGGCTATCCCAACAGATTGTTATACCCGCTATCACCATGTATCAACGCCTATTCGACTGATTTTGAGAGTATGCGGTGATTTAAGGCGCAGGAAATGATCACTGTTACCGGCGATTCTAAGTTTAAGGTGCCATTAGATACTCCAGCACCATTAGAGCTGTCCAGCGCTAACTCCGGTCACTAAGTTCAGTGACCAAGCCAGATTACGAGTGGCTGCCTGTGTTCCAAGGTTCCAGTGTTCCATAGAAGTATTTGCAGCTTCTATGATAAATTTAAGAGATAGACCTTGTAGTTGGAATGACCATGCCCTGGCAAGATGCTTCCCTAAATCCTCTTATAATCAGTCGCTTGCTTGATGGTAGGGTGCCCGGAATTATATTTGGCGATAGCTGCACGACCCTGTCGACCTCCAACCCAATATACCATCAAGACGCCTGCCTAGCTGAACCTCAAATTGCCGGAGCGATTGCCTTCACAATCTCCTCATCAGGGACCTCAACACCATGTAACCACCCGAAGCCTCTCATGGAATCTTTCAAATATCCAAGGCTAAGGCTGATACTGGGAAACACTTCAGCGAATCCGTGTGGAACTCCGGGGTAGACATCAATCTTGGTAGAGACGCCGTGATCCCGCAAGGCCTTTTCGTAGATCAGGCCGTCGTCGCGCAGAGGATCCTGTCCACAGACTTGAAAGTAAATGGGCGGGAGACCTTGGTGAGGGTTCTCATTGTTAAATGGAGAGAAATCAGGTGGGAGAACATCGGGCTGGTAAGCGTCTAGAATAGACGAAATTGTCGACGAGTTGAAACCGAACGATTCAGCGTTTTGATCGCGAGAGATCCATAAGCCAGAGTACTTGCTAGGAATGTTTTCACGCTCCATGATCCACGGAACACCAAGCCAGACCCCCTTCAGCGTAGGCGTCTTCTTCGCAGACACCCATTTTTGAGCCGTAACGGCAGCAAGATTGCCACCGGCAGAGATGCCGCCCAGGATGAAACTGGTTTTGTTGTAGTCACCCAGTGCTGCGTGGCTTGAGCTATCAGAGGACAAAATCCACTCCAACGCATCCCATGTATCGTTTGAGGGTGTTGGAAATTTGCAGTGCGATGTAAGTCTGTAAGTGATGCTGAAGACGGTTGTACCGAAGAGTTTCGTGACAGCCCTAGCATAGTGGCTAACATGGGTAGGATGGCCGATAGCGAAGCCTCCTCCGTGGATTAGGATTGTTGTAGCCCTTCCAGGAATAGGAGAGTGCGGCTTGAAGACTCGTGCAAGGTTCTCGAAGCCATCTCTCATTGGTATCTTGATGTCGAATTCATACTCGGAGTTGGTAGTTCCTGGAAGCGGCTTACAAGCGGCTTCGGCATGGTTCACCATGCTAAGGTGAATCCCATTCAGTAGCGTAATCACATCGTCCCCGCCTTGCTTCACAAACTAGTTTCCTTTTAGCCTGAACATCGAAGACATGGTTGCGATCAAATATCTCCCTACCTCGGCAAATTGCGGGCTGAAGGGAAGAATATTAGTTCCTGTAACTCTGAGCATATGGTGTGTGTAACAAACTCTGTCTCGCCCAGCTGGGTAACATTCTCTTTGACATCATACTGCGCCATGTTGAACTGCCGTCTTCTGCGATCATAGACTGTTCGAGCTTTTATGGAACAATAGACTCCTCAAATGGGAGACCCTTTTAAAAATGTGACATCGGTGTTGCGGAGAATATTTTAACACCGCCTGTAACTTCCGAGGTCTTTGCCAGTCGCTGGGAGGATGCACTGAAACTCCGCTGCCAAGCCAGGTGCTTTGCTGCTAAAGTATTGGGACCTGGCACTTGACCGGAAATGCGAACCCGAGGTTTTCTGCCATTTAGCTTCGCGTTTTCTAGGTCGACCTTTTTTCATGTCGGTCTTAGGACCGACTTCTGTCGGTACCCTTGGATGTGGTTGACTGGGTGGAATGGTAGTTCGTTCCGACGGAGAATCCCCGCCAGTCTTCAGCAAAGAAACTTCAGTCTACACATTGTTGTCAATACCGTTGTCCACGGACATTGCGTCGTGCCGGGACCACAAGTAGGTAATCATGTTTTTCTGGAGTAGATTAAAGCCTAACCCACCCACGCCGCATTTGAACCTCCCCTACATCCGAACCATCCGAAAATGCCTCATCCTCTAACATACCCTTTTTCTTCTAACTATCACAACAATCACCGTTTATCACCAAACAACGCAATCTTTAAGGATACCTTATTTATCTGTTAAAGTGGGCAATACAACAGCCCAACCAGGTGAAAGTGAGGCATTCCGGAGGAATGTCGGGTACATATCTAGGACGGATTTCGCCAGCCAAATAAGCGAATCCGATCGCACGTGCATTTAGGCCATAGTAATAGGCCTGTGGGTAAATAAGGGGATTTTCCTAGAGACACAAGCACAAAAGACACAACAGGGATATCCTATTAATTAACGTAGTTCAACAGGTTGGTCCGCGGTTGAGGTCTTGGCCGCGAAGTTTATCAAGGTCTTTCTCGGGCACAGCCCGTTACATAATGTTACCTAACAGTATGTTTACTGATATAAAGCGTATCCGACGGTCGTAAAATGGCGAAGTGGCTCTAGATGAATCTAGCGCATCTGAATTATCTAGTGAAGCAGAAAGCTGCATCTGGGTAGGCGGTAGGGTTAAGGAATAATTGACGATAGAGGTAGTGATGGTGGTGGTGATAGTGGTTCAAATGTGGGGTGGGTGGGTTAATCGGTCGAACGAGTACCTGAGAGAGACGTTTTGAGACCCCAGGATGCCTTCAATCAGTATATATATTTGGAAACGTTTGGCATGTCTCAATTGGAGAAATGGTCTGCACTCGAATCTGCAGAAGATGCGGGAAGCAGGGGACGGCTGGCCTAATAGAGGTTGGCTTACAGTGTACGCGTACTATGAATGTAATTTAGATCGCTCTACGATTCTAGCGCATATAGACCAAACAGCATTTGACCTATACAATTAATCCGGTTCAGAATTCAATTCTCCGAAGCTGTAGACCTTCAAGCAGCAAGCGTCCCCGAATAAACATGACATTTAAAATCATTATGATCACATTTAATATAGAGCACAATAGAGTACAGTCAAACGATATGCTCGTATGCTCCTAGATGTCATTTCTCGGTCAACTCAATGAGAATTCTTTTTGACCTTCTTTCTAGGGCGCATCTCATCGGAGTACAGCTTGAAGAACGAATCTGGCTCGGTGGGATGCTCGCCGGTAACATCGTGGAAAGCATTTGTAGAGATGTAGTTGGTCTTACCCTCTCGAACTAAGCTGTAGTACTCGAGGAGATACTGCTGCTCCGAAGGATCAATGTCGGACTGGGCCTTGATGACTTTTTTGGCTTCCGTTCTGTGGAATATAGTCGTTAGCGTATCTCGAAAACCTAGAAAGGGAAGCAGCGCACTCAGTGATATTTTCAAACTCTATCTCTGTGCCAAGAGCTTTGCTTGCTGCAGCCGCCAACTCTTTTCCTGCGCAAAGCAAGGGACCTAAAAATCTGTAAGTACTGCCGTAGATATCCTTCGAAGAAGAAGTCTTACCTGTCACAGTCATCATCTGGCCCCGATGCTTGTCATCAAATCCATGTTTCCCCTTTCCGGTCAAGACGTGGGCAGCAACTTGAGCTATGTCCTGGTATGTTGTCAGCAAAATTTTGCATCGGTTTGAGAGGTTAATTTTACCCCGAGAGCCACCGGTGCAAACTTGTGGTTTTCACCAATTGGCAGAGGAAGAACACCTTCCTCCTGAGCTTGTGGAGCATAAAGCAGCAGATTCTCAGCATAGAATCCAGCTCTGTAGGCACCAGTCAGACGATGATTCTCTTGGACGAAGAATGGATGTAAACTGACCGAATGACACACGGTGAGTGACCGGTCGATACACTTGGGTCTCCCTTGGCCTCCAACACCAATCTCTCAATATCGATGAACTCCCTTAAGCGCGGTTGCTTTTTCGCATCGGCATAGTCGCACCCGACAGAGCTGATAAGCAGCACGTTCTGGATGTTTGCCTTCTTGGCCGCATGTACCAACTCCACGGTTATGTCGTACTTCTCCATATGAGCGGGAGGAACCAAACACAAAGTGTCGCAGCCAATATCCTTTAGTGTCTTTACCATGGTACGCTCTCGGCCGGGGACATGGTGAACGATAGTTGCACCGAGGCTTCGAAGCTCTTTGGCATGGTCTGATTGAGTATGCAGCGACAGTCCAACGAGCGAGTCGATTTTGCGGGAGAAGTCGCGGTGCTTAAGGATAAGTTCAGCGATGAGGAACCCAGTTTGCCCATCGACGGCTGTGATGCAAAGCTTTCGAGCCATGACGTGTCGCAATACAAGACAGTTGCTTAATTCACTGACTGATACCCAAAAAGGAGGATGCTGTGTATGTGTTCTAATCAGGGATAATGAGAGCCGCTACGCGCGATCATTTAATACTACTCAATCCGGGTTCCAAGTCACCATGCAAATATCTTTTCCGTAGGTCAGAGCTTCGTCATTCTGCTAGGGTGGCTTTTGTGTTTGCTTTTTGGTGCTATTCGGTTATGCAACCAATCCGGCACCCATTTCACCTGACAGACAAGAACATCGTCACCGGTGACACTTGCTACCCCTAGGCATGACGCTCATATTACGCGAGCAAATGCACCCGTGGTCATCATTCCAATCAAAACATGCCCAAAGCAGATAGTCCGGGATGTACTGGGAAGTCAAGCACCTCATTTTTTGCTCTTTCGAAACTGTCCAGTAAATACTTTAAAGAGGACAGGGCAGTTCTCTAGATTAGGCTGAGATTGCGATCTTCATCTCTTGTCGTTCCAGTCGCCGAATCCTCGGGGTCCCTATAAGGTGCATCATCCTGCAAGAGATGCGTAGAGGCGGCTAGCTTTAAGTCAACAACTAACTTCTTGACCAAAGAAGTTCTCTGCTCACCATCACTATTAGTTCTTGGCTTATCAACAGCACCGAACAGTTCGTCCATGTCCTCAAGCTCGCGGCCTTTGGTTTCAGGTAGAAAAGCATAGATAACCTGAGACAAAGCGTTAGTGTGTTGAACAGACCGATTTGTGCGATAACCTTGATGTACATACCGGGATACAAATAATGTTTATCGCCATGAAAATGAAATACGAGTAGCTGTCTAGGAAACTGAGACCGTAACTCCAACCCATGGTGACAATAGTGGCGCCGAGAGAGCCTCCCACCGATGCAAAGTTGAGTCCGCGGGCTCTGACCGACGTGGGAAAGATCTGGTTGCTGTCAGTCAAAACTCAACATGAGGATCAGTAGCCGTCTTACCTCGGTGTTGTATACCCACGCAACTGGCCCAAAACCTATGGAGAAGCCCATGGCGTAGACGAACATAAAAATAATGCACACCACACTAGCAGTTTTATTGATTCCATACCCATATTCGAGAGGCAAAACTCCGTTGATCTTCGGAAAAGTGGTCAGCCTGCAATGTTCAATCGAAAACTCAAGCTATTGACTCCGACCTACCAGTAATGAGAAAGCCATAACTGCACAACCAGCCGCTAGACAGTTTCTCCGTCCGAAGCGATCAATGATGAACATTTCAAGGATGGTGAAAAAGATCTTAAATGTCATCTCGATAGCAGTAGCCATCACAGCAGCCCTCATGCTCAGGCCGAGACCTTCAAGCAAATACGGAAGGTAATATTTTATGGCGGACGCACCACAAAGTTGGGCCATAAATTGCAGCAAGGTAGCACGCCACAGACGGGCAAACAATGCCTTTTCTTTGAAGAGAGAAAGCCAATTTCTCCCGGATTGGCGATACTCGTTGACGTTATCAATGATCGCACCAAATTCATGTTCGATCTGTTCGTCATCAAAACTACCTTCACGAAGCCAACGGAGGGTCAAACGCGCTTGATCCTTTCTGCTGTGCTCAACAAGCCATCGCGGTCTTGAGATGGTTAGTGTAGTTCATTATCGACTAATTCAAAGCACTTACGTTTCGGGGATCCATGGCAAACCGAGTCCAAACATGAGGGCCGGAATTATCTCAAGCAGAATGGACAGTCGCCATCCCCAGAAATGTCCCACACTCGATGTCCAAAATCTCATGAAAAACCCAACCCTGATATAGTTAGAATCTCGTGGAAGCTTTCACAGTTGGAATACACTACCAAAGACCCGTGGCGATGCCTGCGATGAATCCGACGTGGTTCACGGTCACGAAATGGCCTCGCTTCTGTGCTGGCGAGATCTCTCTAGGATGAAGAAGTTAGGTCGATGCATCTTAATTCATTCAACAAGACTAACGCTTGATACAGCGGCACGGAAGTTGAGACGATCGCAACGCCGAGTCCGCTGATAACTCTGCCGGCGACCATGGTACCGAATCCGATGGCACCGTTGCTAACGCCTTGCAAGATGGCCCCCAGACACACAACTACAGTTCCAGACAGAGCTGCGTATCGGCGCCCGAGCCAGTCACTGACAGGATGTGACAAAAGTAGATAACTGATGGAGGTTCCAAGGTAGTAGACGCTGATGATGATGCCTTTCGAAGGCATGTCCGGGCTCCCTATAGCTTCGCCGAAACCCTTGTTGGAAAGTACCGTGGACATGACGCCTATATTATATCTGAATTCATAGTTAGCCTCTCAGCATCTCTGGAGAACTCATGCTATAGGCAAAGTAGCCGAGTTTGGTTTAATGTTGCCATGGGTGGAAAATCACCGGCATGACATCCCATCGACTGGGGCTGAAACTCATTTTTGCAGCCTGAAATACCCACGTCAATGCCTATTCATATCCGAAAAAATCTGGTGTTTCCTAAATTACCAACTGGGTTAAAGGTTATAGACAATGGAATTCATTGGTCTAACCCGCTCTCGGAAAAATCAGGTCTGGCCGCAGTCGATGGGATAATCGCCGAAGTACATTACGACCCAGGCCGAAATTCTCGTCTTGTTATAGCTCACGTCTCCAGCAAAGTCAAACGGCTACCGGAAGACGGGTGTTTGTTAACTCACCCCCAGACAGAAGCACCAATGCCAAAGTAGAGACAGAGGACGTAGAGGCGCAATTCGCCAGGCGGCGCTGTCACACTGAGCCAAGCCATGGCCGCAGCCGCGTCGTTGGGTCTGAAGCAAGGGCTGAGGCTATTGGAGGGGTATCGGGTGAGGGCGCTTAGATGATGGGATACCGGCGTGACCAACGAATATCAGGAAAAAGCCTTGTTATATCCGGATTGCAGATGAATAGAGTTCAGTGGCTAAGGGTGAGACGACATCAGCTTGAGGCCACCGCGGTGTTTATGAGGTGGTGAATGTAAGATATCCCTGCGCCAACCGCGGGGTTGCTTGGCCGAGACAGGTTGGATGCATAATGATTATGTAAGATTTGGATCGAATTGAAAGCAGCCAGTCATTCGACCCCTCGCACTTTTGCCTGCCAAACTAAGGCACCAAGGTTCTGTGGACTGCTTCTTCTTAAACCCCCTTTAGGTGTGCGGCATAGAAAGAGAAGTGTTCTATGATGATGGGCTATGCAGGTACTTTCGCCTCGCGCATTAGGTAAAAAGCAGGCTTATCAATGGAGAGAGTCTCGAAGGAATTTTGCGACGGGATTAGCTAGTTGATCTTTTCGACTTGCCGAACAACTTCGGTTCAAATTTGTACCATTTCTTTACTACTGTGATATCGTCCCTTACGGGGCCGCGACGTCGCGTCTCTATCAAACTAACACATCAACGCTTGCCGCACCAATTTAGAATCAGGTATGGAGGGTGCCGCTACTATGCATCATCCACAGCAGCCCTCGGGAAAGATTGCGAATATATTATTTGCTGACTTCAAATTCACATCCTGCTTGCGTCTGATTTCCTTTAATTAAGACCACAACGCAACGCCATTATCATTATGGTTTCTTCCGTTACCCAAGTCATAATGTACATGGAATATTACAAAACCCTCCTGAATCATATACTAATTATACAGCTCGTTAAATCATTGCTCTACACAAGGACTTCAACGAGACATATATCCCGAAAAGTCGTACATCCCATTATGATCCTGCAAGCCCGAGTTCCAAACCAGGAACTGATCCTGCCCGTTGGTATCCATCGCCGGCGCATACATGCTCGTCTGACCTGGCGATGGTCTTGTCTCAACGTTACCGCTGTAGGCCCAGAGCTGTGTTGCCATTTCAGGCGTTATCCCACTCACCATGGGCATAAAATCAGCCTGCTGATCGAACATTGGGGGCTGCTGAGGCAATTGCTGGTGCTGCTGTTGCGAGGGCGACTGTTTTTGTTGTGGGGAAGAAGAGCCTCCGATGCCGAATGCAGAGGCTGGGAGCTGTTCTATAAGAGGCTGCAGCGTTCGTGGCGGTATCGAGTTCCGAAATTCCGAAGACGTGGACGACACCCGTCTCACGGTTCTCACGCTGTCCGAGTGACCCAGCATACCTTGTCCATCAAACACACCTCCTGTAAAGACGGCGACGGACTGGCTGTCCTCAGAGCCCTCGTCAAGGTCTACGCCCGAGTCCGGGCGGGGGACATTGCGGGTTAAGTGGCGGGGAGCCACGAAGCGGGAGGGCGACGGCTCGTTCTTTCGGTTACTCCGGTTGGAGTACGGCATCATCTGAGCGTTGGCAATGCACTGTTCGATGACTTGGATGAACTGGTTACGATAGATATTGCCAATGGTTTCCAGTGCCTGTTGAGTCATGCCCTTGTTCCGGAGGCTGTCTTCGACATCTTTGAGACTGTTCATGAACTGAGCTTGTAACTCGAAGTGCTCAATGACAGGGCAGAAGTCTGAGATTTGTCAGCAAAGACATGCAATAGCAAACTGGTTGAATGCTGCTCACCGAAGGGTTGGACTTTGTAGTCATCATCGTCCGGGAACAAGAGGTTCCAGATTTCTTTCCACTGCACTTCCGGCGTCATACCACTTGCTCGCTTTCTACTCAGCAACTTCGTCATCGTAGGGCCGTCGATGCCCGACTCGGGGTCGTGATCGGAGACGTCACACATCTGCTCTTTGGGCAGACGTTGGTGGTCTCTAAGGTCCTTCTTGTTAGGAAAGTCTCGGTTACAGCGATCACACATGAAAGACGAGGGGTCATTGCGCTTGTGCTGCTTGACAATGTGTTGCCTGCCAAGGGTTAGGTCGTGGCCAACGAGAGTCTATAGGTAGTCCCTTACCTCAACTCGGCGAACTTTGGGAAGTAAGTCATCGCACAAGAGTGGTGCTCTCTGACGTTGAACCGATGAGGATTCCTCTTTCGAAAGGGACAGCTGAGGCGCAGGTTCTCCTCTGCCTCCCTAGGCGTTGGTCTGGCTCTTTTGAAAGGGACACTCGAGTCACCGTCATCGTCGGTCAAGTCGTCGCCGTCATCATCCCCATCCAAGCGGCCCGCCTCGCCCTTTTTTCTTTTGCCATTCTGAGACCCCCGGCCAGATCCCGACCTCCTCGCTAGGGGCATCGAGCCACTGGAAGAGGTCGATGTTGTGTGTGTTAGCTGTGTCGTGACAGGAAACCCAGCAAATGCAAATCTGCCGATGTCTTGTATGAGCCTGAAGACAAATTGGCGAAGGAATGACGGCGGCATGTTGACCTCGTCGAGCTCAACACCGTACGTCACCTGGAGGACATAGTCAAGAACAGCATCGGCCTCCTCGTTGGAAAAATCAATCAGCGTTGGCGTAACCGGCTCCCACGCACGCGAAAGACGATCGGAACCAGAGTCGAAGCTCATTCGTTCGTTCAGCGGCCGCAGAGGGATTGGGATGGCTGCCTCGCGAGGCGACTCGGGAGCTTCGTCCGGCGTTGGCGGCCTTGCACCCTCGTCAGCGTGGCTATCAAAGTGGTGCAATAATTTTGACAACTTACCTTGGTGTCCCCGCTGTGTGATGCATGTCATTCTGCCCGTCATCCTCCGGCTCACTGATATCCATGTGCGGGAGCGGGTCATCCTTGCGCCCCTTGCCGATGGACTCCGGATACGCCGGAAACCTCTCGCCGTTGATAGAGTCCACGAACGTTGAACCCGAATCGCATGACTCCCGGTAGCGATGACCGTTCGTCCCGGACCTTGATGCGAGGAAGGGGGTAGACAAGCGCTCCGGCCCGTCAATGTCAGGGGTGGTCGCCCTTGTAAATGTCGATGAAGTGGGAGACATGGGCATGGAGCACGTTGTCGCAGAGTCCGGGACATGGGTCGAGCTCATCGTGGAAGAAGTCGGCGACCGGTCGCGAAATGTCTTGCTGAATGCGCCTGAGATTATCTTCAGCCCTTCTGGGCATTTTGGTTGTTGATGTTGTGGCTGCGACAAGCGGAAGTGGTGTTCAAACGACGAGTGAATGACCTCTTCGATCTTGGCTTGCGTGACAAGTGTCGAGTCGCGGTGACGCGGCTCCCGAGGTCGAATCGGAATCTCGACTGTAAATGGCCGCTCGTCCTCCATCGTGACTGCTGTGTGTTTGGTCGAGAGACTCTGCGCAAAATTGTCGCGACGGTTCGAATGAAAGCCCAGATGACACTTGTATCCGTAGCTGGGGTTGTCCTCGGATGTCCTCGACTGCCCTTGCTCAAATATTCCCTTCTCAGATGCCGTCCGTCACTTGTCAATATTATCGCAACGAAACGAAATCAAATGATTAAAGAGAGTGTTGAAAGAAGGCAAAACGGCTGAGAGCCTTGGGCAACACTCGAAAATAGGACAGTCACTCTCTCATACTGTTGCCTCATGGGCTCAGCCCCCAAGCTATGCGGAGTAGAATGCGAACCCATCTCCAGCATAACAAGGGTGGGCAGCGCCGAGGGCCGTGATTGGATCATGACGACGACCGCTGTTGGCGCAGGAAACAAGTTTCTGCCATTGGACAATGGGGGCCCGGTGGACGAGGATGCCTCCCCTATTTCTGGCGCGCAGCTTGCAGCAGGCCGGCATGACCCCTTCAGTTGCCTTTGAGAGCTGATTTGCTCGTGGCAGGTGCCTTTCTGATTCTCTGACAGCTGCGGCAGGCAGAAACAATGTTTCTGCCGACGGGGTCTGTTAAAGGGGGACACCAGATAAGCCAAGTCTCGGGCCCAAAGTCCCACGAGTCATGGTAGTATACTAACAGAGTAAATAGAGAACAGCATGCTCGTCTCAGGGGCAGCAGCCCAGGCGTCCGATATCCTAGCGCTGGCACCAACAGTACGTGCTCCAGCTGCCAAAACCGGCCATCAGCCCTACGAGGATGACATATGTCTTAACATTGCGATTCCATCAATGCATGCCATCGCGACCCCGGTGCAAGTCACTCGTCTGGACCTGAAGCGTTCCAGCTTCAGTTGAAATTAGGTGAACAAGGGCCTTACGGTTGCCCTGTCGCAGGCCGGCCATCGGCCAGTCGAGCACGTCCTGCTATTGGATAATGGCAGTAGTTGATCAATTGCGCTTGCGGAGCGCATCGTCTTCTCAATGGAGCGGAGTTGATGTTGTCGAGATACCAGTTTGGCTGTTTTCGATCTTCGCCGGCGACTCGTTCTGGGGATTTCTCAAGCCATTGTCGCCTCATTTGGACGGATTAAAGATGGCTATAAAGTGATGAGGCGCCCGGGGTCGTCAAAATGGAGAGAATGACAAATTACGAGTCCATCCACTGAATTCTTGAACCGTCGCAAATCTCAATCAGGCGCTAGTTACGAAAACCGTAGACTCTTGGGGAACTTGCCTAAATTCATCAAGAGCTCAAGCGAGGCTTCTGCAAGACCTGAACGCAAGTCTTCTGCACATCATTAATATCACCAGAAACATGTCATACTCCAAAGCCAGCTCTGGCCAAAGCACCCTGGCGTATTCCAGTCTGTGAGTCCAAGACCCATTTCCCCAGCTCCAAGCGACCGCACTGACGATGCAAGCCAACAGGACTTCCCAAAGCACACCCTACAGCGTCGATCGATACATGAGCGAGTCATCTCCCTGGACGTCACTCAGCCAAAGAAGTTGCACTCCCCGCACAAGTTACAGTGACCCGATGCACTCAGACCTCGATGGGCTGTTGCGCCAAGCTCAGCAAAAGCCTAAGACGAGCAAGAGATGACAGTCGAGTCCTCAAGGAAGGCGCTAACGATTTTCACGATGTTTTGTTTACTGTGATATCCCAAGGCCACAGCAGTCGATTAGGTTTTTTTGTTGGGTCAAGGGCTTGGGGTTGGGTATATAGAGCGACAAGATGTGGATTATGCTGGTGTGCCAACACCTCTAGGTTTGGGTTTGATTTTAGCAGCAAGGAAAACACATATACCACCAGCGGACGAGTTCGGTGCAAAGACGGCAAATGGTGTCTTAGCTGATGAGGTGGCTGGCCATCTCACTTGGGTATGTAGGCTACTTGGCGTAGATATATGTACGATGAAGCTTATGTGCTGTTGACCACGGGTCGAATATATACTGTGAAGACTCAAAGAAATCAACTACCCCCCTTCCTCCCCACCTGCATCCACCATGCGACATACTCTACTGTTAAAACGAGAGAGCGCGCTTGCGTGGTAGGCCAAACGTTTACTGGAAGAGCTCGACAGCGTCAAAGATCTAGTAGATAGTTAGCATCCAAGTTGTTTTTCTCCGGATAATGTTAAACACAAGGTGAACTTACGACACTGGGGCTCAGGTAGGTTGTACCAGTGCTTCCAGAAATAACAGAGATGGTGATGGTGTTGGCTCCAGCAACGAGAGTGCCGGCAGGAATGCTGACATCGTAGACCTCGCCGAGACCGCGGTAAGCGCCGCGAGTGACGCCACGAGAGTCAATCTTGGTGGGCGCAGCGGGGGCCGGACCGGTCCAGCTGTTCACCTTGGCCTGGGGACGACCGCTGGCGAAGGCGAGGGTGGTGGCGATGCGGAGGGTGGCAGCGCCTGGGGCAGAGGCGAGGTTGAACTTGATGGTGACGGGGTTGTTCACGGCGGTGAAGATGGCCATGGGGAAGTCGGTAGCGGAGGAGGAGCCGACGGTATAGGTCAAGGGGCCCCAGCTGCTCATGCGGCTGTCGGAGGGGTGCATGCGGAGCTGCTTGTCGGCGTTGCGGAAGCCGGTGGGCTGGCCATCGTACTCGCCGATCTTCCAGAGGCTGGTGTGCGAGGTCAGGCCGCTGGAGATGTTGGCGGTGGTGGTCTTGCCGGCGGTGACGGTGACGGAGCTGGTGGCGACCTTGAACTCGGTCTGGTAGAGGACCATAGTGTAGGTGCCGGGCTTCATCAGGGGCGAGGTGAAGGCACCGCTGGAGGAAGCGTACGTCCAGTACTGGGCATTGGCGTTGTACCAGTGGACAACACGCTGGAAGCTGCCGGAGATGCCAGAGGCGGTGCCGGAGACGGTGCCGCGGCCAGAGCTGGCGACGTAACCCTTAAGACCGAGCTCGCTGTAGAAGGCGTAGTCAAAGTCGGTGTTCTTGGGGATGCCAGAGCGGGAGAAGGACTGGACGTAAGGGCCGTGCAGACCCATACGGTAGGCCTCGGTCTGGGCGTGGTTGCTGTTCATGTAGTTGTACAGGTTGGTGGAGTCGCCCGCGTTGTTGGTGTTGATGTCGCGGAAGAAGGGGCCGCCGGAGGACAACTCGAAGCCGGTCTTGGGCTCGACGGACACGCAGACGTGGATCTCCTCGGGGCTGGTGCCGTAGACGCAGCGGACCTTGTCATCGATGAATCGCTCGCTGGAGTAGAACTTGGATCGGGTCTGGCCGTTGACGACGAAGACATCAGAGCCCTCGACGGCGGAGCTGGAGCCGGCGGTGGTAGAGACGGAGCCGAAGGGGTATTCGCTGGGGAGGATGTCCTTGTTGAGGCGCGAGATCCAGCGAAGCTCGCCGATGTCCGGCTCGGCGGTGGTATAGGTGGCCATGTAGATGTTGGCCTCGCCTTCCTTGACCATGAGGTAGTGGGTCAGAGTCGAAGTGGTGCAAGTCACCTTGATGACCTTCCCGGTGCTGGCCGTGACGGTGGTTGCCTCGACGGTGGCGGTACCAAGGCCGGAGCTGATGTGGCTGCCCTTGCTGGCGTACTGGAGCTCATTGCCGCGGTACTTGATGGAGTTGATGTCGCAGCTGGACTTGGAAACTTGGAAGACGAGGGAGTTGGATGAGCCGGCATCGACAACAAAGTTGCTGCCCGAAGTGGTGACGCCAAAGGCGGCCAGGGCGGAGGAAGCGAAGGAGAGAATGGAGAAGAAGAGAACCTGAAGAAGAGTGTTGAACGCCATTTTGGGCTACAAGGGGTTGCCTTTTGGCCTGACGACTAGAGAGAGTGAGAGGACGAAGTTGGAATAAGGCCACACAGCACAAGAGAGACCAAGAGAGCTTCCTCACTATTTCCAAAGAAGCGGATGATCGACTGTATTTTAAAAGGTCAGCAACACGGCGGTCCGGACTTGGCGCTTGGCAGCCGGCGCGGCCCAGATCTTGGGAGGCCAACTCTTCTGAGGTTCCCCCCTCCTGGATTCCCTTTCGCGAGATTCTACCATAGTATGGGCGCCCGCCCGCCGGAGAGGTTACCTCTGGCAAGGGCCCCGTGATAGATTATGATGGCTTGTTGATTGGCGGAATCATTGTTTCACGAACGGGCGGCAAGGGGTTCCTCGTCGTGGCTGCGCGAAATAGATCACAAAAGGGGAACATTACAAAAGGTTGAGTAGCAGGGCCCCTCGACTGCTTGCGAAGCAGGGGGGCGTCCGCCTTGAGTCCCGCTCCGGAGCGGATGGAGGACGGACAGGGAAGAGGGGAGCGTGATTGATGGGAATTCGGGATGGCCTGGCGAGAACCCGCTGCAGCCGTGTGCCGTGGCATTTGCATGGCAATGGTGTCTCTGATCTATGCTCGATTGGTTGGCGGATCTGGAAACAAGCATTCGAGGTTGCAGTGACACTCGAAACTAGCAGTTCGTTCGCGGGAATGATGACACGGGATGGGAGGTTGCGGGATGCTGGGAGCTCTAGATGGCTTGTTGTCGGGGCGCTTTTGGGCTTCACAGGGTTCAGACTACCGAGGGCAACGCATACCGAGTAAGACGCGTTCGTCCGAGAGGTTGTACTTGGCCATTTTTTGCAGGAAGGAGGAAGACAAGAGACGTGAAGGTTAACGACGATATCTTGGTCCGCTGGACAAAAGGAGGCACAATGGCAGGGACTGGCCGCTGCAAGAGGGGTCGGGTGAGCCGACTGAGGATGAATATTGGAATGAACAACGCATACGAAGAACAGACGAACAGACAGCGAGGTATGCGCTGTAAGTCCCGGCGTCTCGGGTCATTATTCTACCCCAGATTTGACCGGCAAAGCGTGCAGGTGACTGTTGACTCGGGTGCTGCAGCGACGGCAGATGAATTGCGGAGACACGAGCTCGGGGTATTATTGCTGCTGAGGTTTACATGAGCCCAGTAGAGAATTAGGTTTGGCGGTCGCATGAAGCTTAAAAGATTGACGAGGCGGAAACCGGCATGCTAGCTCGTATGTCAAGAGAAAAAGACGCGCAACCCACGCTGGGTTTTAGGAGTGGTTGCACCTTTTCTTCTCTTCAGGGATAATCATACTCTCTTGCCTTGTGTAGGCCCCTTCGCCCCCCCTTCGCAAAGATCCGACGGCGAGGACAGGCCGAACGATATCGTGAAGCGGATGAAACGAGACGAGGGCAACCAAGTCCCTAGCCTCGGAATCACTCATAGCTGGAGCCCTGCTCTGTTGTTTCGATCGGTGTTGGTCAACACCCAATAGAGTCCACAAAGAGCAGTCCCGTATCCGCTTTGTAGTCTGGGGTCCTCGGGGTTATACAAAAACAGAAAACAAAAAGCGACGGCGGTGGGCAGCAAGTGGGCGTAATCGTCCGAACTGGCTCAAAGACCTCTGGGGCTCTCGTGGCTCCTGGCGCTTCTTCAGGAAGGTGGGGAGCTGCGTCCCGTAAAACAGTGGAAAATTGGACAATGCGCCGGGGCATTTGCGTGCTCAACAACCCGAACGGGTCTTACGGAGTCGCTGGACTTTTCCCATTCTTTTTTCTTCCATTTTTTTTTTTTTTTTTTCAAAATGACGGTGGGTAGAGGAGAATCGGCGACAAAAGCAAAGGGGGATTGCTCCAGGACACACACAGGGGAAACAGGCCCCGCCGCCGAGCCCTCCGTGCTCATCTTGCACCGCGTGGAAAGCCGGGGTGGGTTGCTCTATACTTGACCCCTGGCAAGCTAAGAGATTCGCTAAGCTGAATTCGTCTTAAGTCGCCTGTGGCGCTCCTATCAGATCCAACCGCAACGTCCATCGCATCATTCGAGCCACTCCATTCAACGACACGCTGCCTCTTCAAGACTAGCTGTAAGCCCCCCCCCCCAAGCCCCCCCAGCGTCGGTACGTACCCCCACCAGCCACGGCCTCGACCTTCTGCTCATCGGCCATCCCCCGACGGAAATGCTACGGGCTTTCGAACTCTGCAACCCACAAACTCACCCACTATCCCTTGGTAATTTCACCTGCATCGTACGTACATTGTGACATCCCACCGGGAGACTCTCTCTCTCGTGTGTGATCACCAGCATCCCGTCATCGGCCTCAGCCATCTCGCTTACTCATTGGCACTCTCTCCCTCTTCACCTCCAAGGCCTCCCAGGACCAGCGTGTCGCGTTCCGTTGGGCTACTTCTTCAATAATTAACATCCTTCAGAACAGTACCACCTGTCCAGAATCCCGTCCTCCTTGTTGATCTGCCCCATCTCCTCTAGCATGAAGTCCGGATCTTGTGCGCCGAACCATAGAGGCCACAGGTTGTCAATTCCTACACGAAGTCACCATTGGCAACATCCGGCTTCTGCCTCCTGGTGATGACCTTGACCCAGCGATCGTGCTTGTGCGGGTCCTGCGACATGGTGATGTATGGGTCGTTGGGCATGGCGAGCAAGTGGTCCATGCTCTCTTGGTCTAAAAGCAAGCAGAACCGGAAGCGCGAGTTGGGGATATCACCTTGGCGAGCTTACGCGCGCAGGTGCTCGACGGCCCAGGCGTCGAAGCGTCTCCCAACCTTCTCCACGTCGACGCCGGCGAGTGTTTCCGGGTCTTGGATGGCCTCGTTGTGATAGCGGCTCCAAAGCTCCTGACACAGCTTGGGAGCCAGCGGTACCTTGTTCGGCAGCCGCCGGCAGCCGCTTTCCATGGATATCATCGTCGATGAAGCACCGGGCGTAGAGGTCAAGCTTTTCCAGAGCCTGGACGAAGGCCTCATCGAAGCCGGGCGTGTAGACGGTCCGGAAGATGGTGGAGCCCCAACAGTAGGGATAGTCGTGGTGGCCATTGACCTTGGCGAACTCCTCCAGATAAGACCTGATTTCGCGCTGTGGTTCGGGATCGCCAACATAGCAAGCCTGTGGGTGGATAGTAGCGCGGCTGATGGGCTCAAAGTCCGGCATAGTGTCGTTGAGGCCGAGTGATGTGGAAAGATTGTCAAAAATGACGGTAGTGGTGACGCGTGCGCATGTGTACCGTTCCGTTGGGCTGCTTCTTCAATAATCGACATCCTTCGGAGATCCATGTGTTGCTTACAAGGCTTCTGCACTTGGCTCGGTACTCGGCGTCCTGAGAGTTAACCGCTCAGGTTGCCGTTTCTCCATAACCTCTTCATATCTATTAGATGAACCAAGGTGCTGGATTGTTAGCCCTTGGAACCAACTGATATCCTTGGCAATACCAGCTAGTATTAATCATTCTTGAGCCTCAATTGGGCGTTCTTGGCAGCGTGGCGCCAAGGGCCTCTGGGATAGTCGAGCCACTCCAATCCGCCAGGCACCGAGCCTTTGATAACATTGTGTTATTCGCCCCTGGAAGAGTGTTCCCGTTTGTTCTTTCATGCCCGAATCAAAACAGCAATCCTTGTTTCTTCCAAAAGTGCCAGCCATTCATAGCGGCATCGCTTAACTCGACCGCGAGCACGCTGGGCTACCAGGATTTTTTTATTTTTTGCCCCCTTCACGTAGATAGCTCGATACTTTTGGGTCCTCCGCGTCATCTGGAATAACCTGCTTTGAAATAGTCTCCATGGTAACTCCAATCGGTAGTCCGAAGCATGTGGTCAGAAGCATTCCCTGATTTTTCTCAGACCCAACAAGTGTGGGCCTCCCCGGAGTAGACACCACCGACAGCGGTTGGAGGATCAGCAGTCGAAGTACAAGAACATTGCTCTTGTAAGCACTATTAGAAAACTAGGGAACAATTTGGCACTAGCAGTACTTAATATTGCGCCCATGCTCGTCCTTAGTGAACTTAGGGGCTTACACATTAGTTCTACGGCGTCATCAGAGCCAACGTAGCTGTGACTAGACCCTGGGGAAAACGCCTCCTTCAAGCGTAGCCTATTGGCGGTTTAGAATTTAGGAAGAATGGTTTGAAAAGTGCCAACGTCTCTTGCCTACGAGCCACTAGATGATACAAGGAGGAACATAAGTAGTGTCCGCAGTTATTGACCGTAACCTCGGGTGGATCTTGGAGCAATTTATCTCTCCAATAGCTGGGAAGCCAAAACCTGAATCCATTATTAGGCCGGGCAATCGGATACATCTTCGCTGTGGCTTAGACATCTTCTGTTTTTGTAACTTGATTTCGATTTGGGGTTCGCCTTCTTCCTGTGAGCCTGTATTTTGCTCCTTTGCGCTATTGTTTCTCCGCGTATATTCGTGCAACAGGAACTGAGATCTTCCACAATGGATCAATATCTGATGCAGAATTTAGGACCTTTCCTTTAAAAATGTCCATATCTATTGAAGAATGACCTTATAGCACCATAAAGTAACAGAAAATTCTCTAGGGGGGCCAAAAGCCACTCGTGGGTATGTGTTCAATCAGCTTACGCTAAGACCGTTCAAATTACACCGGTAAATCTGACTCACCAGAGCGTTGGATTTTTCCTAAGTTTTTGAGAGTGCCACGTTACAAAATCGAATCGTCAGGCTGACTTAGCTGGCACGTAACAGTATAGTTGACACCATTGTTCTTCTGCTCTTTAGTCTTTATTGCTGGTACTTCTACATCAGCCCGAATTCCTGGTAAAATATAGCAGAAGATGCTTGCAATATCTATATTGAAAGTACATTTAATGCTTCCCAGTTACGAGAGCCAAGGCACCAAATCAGAAAAGTAGATGGCAGGAGTGTGGATGCATCATGTGGGGGACCACGAGAGTGAGGACACGAGTGGATGTTGAGCTTTCCTCCCAAACGCCGCCTTTCAGGCAGTCTTGCTAGTCCTCATAATCGATAGCTCCATAGCATCCGGAACGAGGACCACCCGTCCAAGAGTTCCCCCGTCCTCCGAATCATTGCACGTAGTGGCCCGCCGATCGAGTCAAATAGCAAGTACCGGAAACGAAGTGATCCGAATGCCAGCCCAACTAGAACGGAGTAATTTCAAAACCGATGGGACTTGTTCGTTCGATCATTACCTTTGTAGACCTGCCACGTAGGGATCCCAGTGCCATGGGACACTGGTTTAGATGACGGTCTGGCGCTGTCAAGACGCTCCCGGCCCCCGGGGTTCGGATCGCTGGTTTAGACCATCCGAACAACTCAAATCCGGGGCTCCAACGGCTCCTACCATCCAATGAAACGAAACGTATTTCCAAATTGATAAGCTATTGCCCCGACTTGGACGTTGCTCTCCCCGGATCGGGGCAGTCCCGGCGCTAGTGCCTGGCAGTCCACTAGCTCCGAACTCTTAGGCACCCAGCTAGTGCCAATGCTTGACGAGACCATCTTTTCCCCTTTGGTGTCAGTTGGCCAACATTCTCCATCGTCAACTGACAGGAAATACAGGTGTGCACCGTACTATGGATGGGCTCGGTTGGGCGCCTGGTTTGTCTGCGAAATCCCGAATTAGCTCTCGCAGCATTTATAGACTGCACATGGCTCCCAATCGAGCTCAAAGACATTCTCCAACTTTCTTTCTTTACAATATCCTACCACAGAATCAAAGCCTCTGTATTTGCTAACCAACATGCATTACAAGACCATTGCAACTGCCATGGCTGCAGCCGGTGTCGCCGTTGCCCAGCGTCCGGCCAACACACCCATCTGCGACTACTACACGACAGCTCTGTTGAAAAACAACACAGCCGAGAATCAATACACCCTGCTGACCCTCCTCGTCAACACTGTCGTTATTGGAAACTGTTAGATATTCCCAGCCCTCCGAAGGAAACTTGCCTCATTCTAACCAATTCAGATACGATGCCGAATGTCGGGGTTAAGGTTCCCGGCATTTTGGCATCAGGAACATACAACGGCGAAGAGGTCAACCTCCTGCCTTATTTTAATGGGCAGCTTGCCTCCTCGAACAGGGGCGGCAGCTCCGGCGTATCTATCAACTTCTTGGACGGCGGCGGTGCGGCACCTCTGATGAAGAACATGCCCGCGAACGATGATAAGTCTAAGCAGTAGTAAGTAATCCTGGCTTGAGTCTTTGTTTAGTTTTGAATTGACTCATTCCGTCGTCAAGCTTTCTCTTGACTCATCTCTACCAATTTTTCGGCGCTCTTCTCGGCTGCTCCCAGTATGGCATGGCTGGCTTCCCCCGCTACGGCGGCTTTGCCTCCATGTATGAGGTGCATAAGTTCATGGATCTCGACGAGAACGAGCTGGGCTACTTTATCCAGCAGGTTGCTCTTGCCGGTGCCTCTTTTGGTGTAGCTCAGGATGATCTCACGGCCGTCGGCACGGCTCTGAACCAGCTTTTTGGCCTGCGCTGCAGTCCTGCCGCTACAGCCATTCCTGAGCAGGGGCCTCAGCTGCAGGCGATTTGCATCGAGGACAGCTGCCCCATATCTCCCAATGCCACTTGTGCGAGCTATCAGCCAGCTGTTGCGCCGAAGAATGCAACTGGAGGAGGGATGAATGCCACCGCCACAGGTTCGACCCCTGTGGCAACAATAACACCAAGCACGGTGCCAACTGCCGGTGCTGCTATCCAGGGTGTCAGCTTTGCTGTCCTTTTTGGACTAATTGCCTGTCTTGTCTAATTAAACGAGCTAGAGTAGGAAACGGGTTAGTGATCATAAGTCACAAAAACCATGGAAAAATAGAAATATGTTCACGCCGAACAGAAACATTGCCTATCCTTTTATTTGGTCTTTGGTTCATCTCAGACATGGTTCACCAACGAACTGTGAATATATTATATTGTAATGTGGCTCTATCGGGTTGGCTAAGCCGAATACTCACGATACCCATCCATCCCCGTCAACATCGGCCAGTTCTTTCAAAGCATAACGCAAGATCCTTGAATCATTATCGATTATCAGCCCCAATTTAATCGGCTCCTTCCAACGCACTTAGTAACCGCAGCCGCAGTTGGCGTGAGGGTCCTGTTTCTCACGAGTGAGTTTGGCAGGGTCGACGAGTGAAGCTGTGACGGGCGAACTTCGTGAATCAGGGTATCGCAGCCCCAGCCGTTATTGGATCTGTCCATGACCATGTGGTTATCGTTACCAAGGTAGAACCAGCTGGTAAATGCTCGCAGCGCCAAGATCGTGTACACATGCGCGCAGTGACGAGTGTTCAGCTGAGGATAGGCTTTGCGAAAGGCAGAGGCTTTCGACTCCGCCATGAGCTGCTTGGGTCCCAAATGCTTCTCGATGACATAGTCGCAGAAGTCAACGGCGTCTTGCCTGCACTTAGCAGTGTACAGGGTGATGAAGTAGATCTCATTATGGTTCTCGATGAGATCAGCCTTGAAGAGGTGCCGGAGGTCATTCAGTTTTCTCTCAGGGTTCTCAAAGATAACTTCAAGAGCAGCGCAAGAGCCATCATAATTATCCATTGCCCCCCTTCATGTTGTTGACCTTCGAGTAGTTGCCACCGTTACCCTACTACACGAATGCGTCGGTCATGTTCCAAAGGCATCTTTACATCTGAGAGTTAAGCTAAAAGGGCGGGCAAAGTAGCAGTTAAAGAGGACAAAGTAATTACTCACAGACGGATCGCGTCAAAGACCTGCAGGACCTTATTGTTATTTGCAACTAACTTCTTGTTCTGGTCGCCTGAGAACTTCCAGGAAGGTTGGTATAAACAAGGCGAACTGAAGTGGGTAGTTGTCAGGGGGCTCGGTACGAAGTGAGAAGGTCAACGGCAAGATAGGTGTAAACTGATGACTGCATTTATCTCTGGCCTTCTCCTAGTTGACTGCTGGGGAGATGGCCTTCTTATAGGTGGCCACTGGTGTGCTAATCTATCCCTTAGATCACTAGTCCATTCCAGTCTATCCCTTAGATGACCTTTTGGCTCGTGACAGTAGTCTCGTTGGTATTTGAACAACTCACGGATGCAAAGATGAGTTAGTTCAAGACAAGTTTTCGTGGAGTAAGTAAACAAAACTTTGTGACAAATCCCAATTTTGAGGAAACGATGTGAATTTTGTGAGCAAACCTCTAATACCTAGGGTTAATTCGATCAGATTCCTTCAACATTGCTACTGCATGAATAACTGCACCTGCACCTAAGAATAATAATCCTTTACAGGAAGCATGATTAACTAAATGAAATAAAGCTATATTATAAGAAGATAAACCAATAGCGATAACCATCATACCTAATTGACTCATAGTAGAGTAAGCAATTTTTGTTTGTTCATATTTTGCTAGAATAAACCTACAGGAGAATTAAATACAGTTGTTGTTGCACCTAATCGTGGACATATCAATAATACAGTAGAACTATATTCAATTAAAGGAGTGCCGGTTGTCTATAAAATCTCATCTTCAAAGTATGGACAAGCGTGGCCAGGATACTTGAGCAGCACAACCGGCAAAGTAATTAATCCTGGGACTCCAAATGAACGATCTATAACCGAAACTGGATGCTCAATTGAGTATGGAGATTTCCTGGTTATTTTACCCAAGCCCAAGTAGGGTTAATTGTGTTGATTGAAAAACGGTGACGGGAGGGTGGTGCAGTCGTTCTCCTCGAGTTTCATCCCCAATTGTTGTCAATTGGCCTTTATCACATCTTCCATTACCTGCATACCATTATCTACCATTATGAGGAGTCCTCTCAATGCACATACTCCAGTGCTCAATTGGATGTCATTTGCGACAATCATCTGTACCATGACACCAAGTGCTGTTGTAGACGTCAGGATTACTGACTTAAGCACCTCGATGCAACGTCCGAAGACCGACGGCTTCGGTAGAACCGAGCCGGCCAATCTTTGAATAGTCCGAGTTGTTTCAGCACCGTCTCCTCTCGCGCTGTCCGACGGAGGAGTCACTTGGCTTGGAACAGCGCATATAGGCCACATACTGACCGGTGCGGCCACTAGCACACGGCATTTCGCCCCGAGTGTTGACGTCACTAATAGTGTATCACCTCTCGTAAGACTCAAAACGGACGTCGGACTGCGGACCAGACAAAACGCCGAGCTTATCTGTCAGAATTATGACCGCTAATACCATGATCTTGTAGAACGCGACGGCAATAGGGTTCAATGCTTCGGTTCCTATAGATACCTTTCGAGTCCAGTTGGTTTGGGCAATGAATGAAAGCAATCAGTCAACCTGCAAACCGAAAGCAACACCACCGAGAAAACCGAACAACACAGCCAAATCTTAAGATTTAAACTTCATCATATATGTCTTCTCTTAAAGTCCTCATTGCAGGGGGGGGCATCGGCGGGCCGGCCCTTGCGTTCTGGCTAGCGAAGCTCGGCCACGCTGTGACCATCGTCGAGCGATCCCCCGACCTTCGCGTCCAGGGTCAGCAAATCGACATTCGCGGCCAGGGTGTCGAAGTGGTCCGCCGCATGGGCTTGGAGTCTTCAATCCGCGCCAAAGTGGTCAACGAAGCCGGTATCACCATTGTCAACAACCAAGGCAGACCGCAGGCGACCTTCGAAGCAAACAAGACAGGCGTCGGCAGGCAGTCATTTACGTCCGAGTTCGAGATCATGCGGGGTGACCTGGTCCGAATTCTCTTTGAAAAGACCATTGATCTTGGGGTTAAGTACGTTTTTGGCTCCAGCATCGAGTCTTTTGAACAGGACTCGGACTCGGTGGCGGTGCGTCTGTCCAACGGTACCACGGACACATTCGACCTCCTCGTTGGAGCAGATGGGCAGGGTTCCAAGACAAGACGACTGATGCTTGGTCCCGGCGCAAAGGATCCATTCTACCCTCTTGGCATACACATGGCATTCTACACCATCCCGAAGTGGAAAACGGATACCAACTACGCCACAGTCTGCATCTGCCCCAAGAAGCGAGTCATGATGACGAGGAACGACAACCCGGAGACGACCCAGGCCTACCTTGGTATCTGTGCATCTGACGACAGGACCGAGAAGCTTCTTGTGGACGCCGAGAAAAGTCGCGACATCAGTCAGCAGAAGCAGGTGTGGTCGGAGCTCTTCAAAGGCGCTGGGTGGCAGGCAGATCGCTTCGTGGACGCTCTGAAGGAAGACGGTGTATCAGATGACTTCTACAGCGTGCACATTGGGCAGATCCGGATGGACAAATGTTACAAGAACCGTGTGGCGCTCATTGGCGATGCGGGATATGCACCAAGCGTTGTGACTGGCCGTGGAACAACTTGTGCGCTTATTGGGGCCTACGTCCTGGCAGGAGAGATCTCGAAACATTGCTCGGCATCTTCAGGCAGAGTAACCGATGGGGTGCCGGTAGCCCTCGAAGCATTCGACAAGAAGATATTGAGCTTGATGAAGACGGTTCAGGATATTGGGTTAAGCCCATCTCGGTTCTATCCCACCTCTCAATGGGTCATCACCATCTTGCACAACATTTTGTGGTTGGTGACGGTATTGAGGGTTGACAAGATCCTTCAGTGGCTTCAGTCGGACGATGTTGAGGGCTGGAAGCTTCCGGACTACCCTGAACTTTCCTGCGGGAACGGCAAAGATACCAAAGGAACTAACAATTGAGGAACAGGAGGCTGATGCGATCATGAAATTTCATGAATGATGGGCTATGGCGTTCACTAATTTTAAGGCTGCTCGCTTCACTTCTTCATAAGGTTAACTGCAACATAATACAATTCGTTCTAACCACTCTACGCTAAGGATCTTGGCAACAATACTTCACTCAGTATACGAGGCTAGTTCAAACAATGCCCGCTACTTAACGTTTGGCCACCAATAATATGGCATTTCAGGAAGATACTTCATACTTTCGCCAGCTCAAGACAATCAATACATTCAGAAGCGCATTTTCTGCCGTAGGCACGAAAAGACAGTTTCAAATTCCATTGACAGGGAAAAGGCTGTACCTTTGAAATGTAGTTGGTTACTTGCTAGAATACTCGACTGTTGCAGTCAACTCTGCCCGAATACGGTCGAGCGCTTTCACCTGCCTTCCATGCTCATCAAAATTGCTCCTATCCAACCACTTCTCCAAGGCAATCCTTATCACTGGCCACTCATTATCGATTATGCTAAACCAACTCGTATCCCTCGACCTTCCCTTGACAATCTGATGGTTCCTCAATGTCCCCTCGTACAAATACCCGAGCCGCTCCGCCGCCCGGCGGGATGCCGCGTTCAGACTGTTACACTTCCACGACACTCTCCGATACGGCAGAGACTTTCCTTCCTGCACACGAACCGGCTCCAGCACATTCTCCAACATCAAATAATGCGCCTCAGTTGCCGCTGCCGTCCGCTGTAGCGCCGGTGCAAACATCGCTCCCACCTCAATCTCACGGTGCGTCGTACCAGCCAGCGAATACGCCATGAATCCGAATACCTCTGCATGCCCTACAAAGCCTTCCTCTCCATCCGCCGCTTTCACCGGGTTCAGGTGTGCCGGATCAGCTAGGACGGCGTACAAAATAACATCCGGCACAGCAACCAGATCGTGGAGTTGCTTGCGCAGGTCCGCTTCCGAGCGGACCTCGTCGAACGGAAAGTAGTCCACCAACCATTGGTTCTCGAGCAGCTGGAGGTTGCGCCAAAATCTGGCCCAGTGAGTCGGCGTTGACCAAGGTTCGAGTGTAGCGAGGGAGCCGTGCAGAACGACGGATCGGTCTGGTACAGCAGCGGGGAGGGTGCTGACGGTTGGGCCGAGTTCTGTGTTTGCGGGGGCGTCGGATTAGTGTTGTGCGAGAAGAAATGAAGAGGCGCACAGTCACCTTTGTCAGTAGAAGTCCCGCCCAGGACCTGAACCTTGGAGGACATCTTGGGTGTTCTGGTCTAGCAAGTCACTGAAGCCGGTGGATTCCTCTGAGTGAAAGTCCTTGATTTAATCCTTATTTGGCGTGAGTTTTCTAATTGGTACTCAGGCTTACGTAATCCTAGCGTACGTGTGTTCATCCTTTGAGGCTTGCGGTACGCCGATTATGGTCTTGATGCTGACCCCTGGTACACTCGCCCGTTTTTATAAGATTATTAAATGTAACATCGTGGAAAAGAACGTTTCAATCATTGAATGTCAGCTCGTTTGAGTTATGTAGCCTCTGTGTCGAGGACCATTCGTCGACAACTGCACTCAAGAGACATGTATGCAGATTGCACAACACTGGAAATGCAGCCTACTGCCAGCTGGCGCTAACGGCTAGCCAAGACCCATATTAGGCCTTCAGAGGCAAGAACATGCGCTCGTGCTTGTTCTCGCGCCCTTTCACCCAAGAAAAAGGCCCAATACTCACCAAAACACCACCATATCAAAAGGACATCAACAGTACGCGTGTAAGTAGTTTTAAACGGCAAAATGTTAGCGTGGAGGCTTGAACCCCACCCGATTTGAACGGATAACCTTTCGATAACATCCTGTGCTGGAGTCGAACGCGCTACCGTTGCGCCAGAGGTCCTTGTTGGAAATATAGCCAGAAATGAAGACCTACAAACTTTTCATGCGGGGAAGCGGGGACTTGGAGTGGAGAAAGTCGTGGCAACGCTCGTAACCTTACAATACTATGGTTTATGCACAAAGTCTTTTCCTCGTGAGAGGAGGAGTTATGAAAGAGCATTGTGGATGTGATTGCAAGAAGATTGACAACACCACACCAGGTCCCTGCTACAATGGCATGTACATTCAATGTTATCTAATGAGGTTGGCATGTGTGTTTTAAAAAACTCCAGTTGTTTCTCACACCGCTAGCAAGTCAAGCTATTTGAGAGCCCCTTCGCTGAGACCACAACAACACTTATACACGTTGCTTCATATATAATCACATCAAGACCTGGTATGCCCTTTTTTTTGAGTGTTCAGTATGGCGTGCTGTGACGGAACGCCTTTGTTGGGGCCCAGGCTCTGGTCGTCTTACTTTTGGTAATTGCATGACTTTGAGAGGTTCCGCCAGACCACAGACTAAGAGAAAATCAAATGTGGAATTTTTGCTGCATTAGACTTATAAATACAAAATATTTTATTTATAAAATGGTGGGACTGCATAGCTTCAAACCTGTTTAATTGTCATTATATAAGGAGGAGCGCTCAGCCAGTTCCATAGTTCTAGTGTCATGTCTTTAACCTCTACCGTGACACGCTCGTAGGCCATTTCATTCATGATTCAGGTACCCACCCCTTTGCCTTGAAAGCACGCTCAAGAATTTCCCGAATAACGTTCTCCTTCCTGAGATTGTAATCCATCACACTCTCCCCGAGCGAGTTGCTCACCTCCGCCGCTTCGATCTTGGTTCTCGCATATAGCCCCCTATCATCGTCATTGGCCGTGAGCCACTCCTTCATGATTACATGCCTTATCAACTCCGCTGTGCCTTCCTTGAACACGTGCAAGTTGCAGTTGTATGGCTTGTACATGGCGAAGAAACGGTGCTCATGCCACTCCGGCTCGCGCAAAAGGAACTGAAACCCTACCTGCTCGAGAGCGGGCGCGTAGGCGTCTTCGTCCGTGGGGTTCGCTATAGCAACATCGATGTCGATGACGGCCTTGGCTGGAAGTTTTGGCACTGAAGTTGAACCGACGTGAGTGACAGACAATGCGACCGGGCCGAGAGCGGCATTGATGAGGGACTTGATCTCCTCAAACTGTGCCGGCCACTCCGGGTTCGGGGGCTCGACGGACAAGGCAGGTGTGAACTTCCGCGTGGCAACGCGTTGGATTATTGAGGGATCAAATTCATAATGTTTGAGGATGTCTTCAACAGAGCAAGGCATGTTCCTTATCTGATCGTTGACGAGAAATAATTATGCCGAACTTTTTGGAAAGAGGCCCGGAGCGAATATTGATTAAATGACTGACCCGTTAAAGTTAGTTTCTATACCAAGTCTATTTGTGTACGTGAACCAAAACTCAAGCCTTATCAGTGTGAGGTCGTCGCCAACCACGGTGCGTCTACAATCGGCGTGAGTCATCCGGCCAAGCTGCGGCTTGCATTGCATGTGCCTGCAGCTGCCCTGTTCTATGAATATGCGATTTTGAAACCCGCAGTAAAAGTGTATTCAAGGATCTCCAAGGTCAACAAATCGATATGCCCAAAACGCACACCAGACAAAGGTGACTCCGCAGAAGAAAAAGCTGGCGAGGTAGAACACGGCCGCCTGGCTCGATTAGCAACACTTTTGAGCAGCTAACGTCGGATGACACGCACCTTGCTCGCGCCAACCCATCCCTGCCCGTCATATAACGGCGCGCAGACGTAGACCGTCAATCCACCTAGGAAGCAAATTGCCGAGTACGCCATAAGCATCATCGGCGCCTGCCACGTGAAGATCATGTTCCACCGGACCTCGACGAGCGGCATCTCCTTGGGGAACCAGCCGCCCTTCTCCTTGATCTTGATGGCGCGGATCTGCGGGATGGGCGGCACCTCCTCGAGGGGCGAGTGCATGGGCTCGACTTTCCTGCTGCGGCGGATGTAGAGGATCATGGCGAGCTCCTTGTCGACGTTTCGAGGCTTCGGCGAGCGGTGGAGCGTTTGGAAGATGAACTGCTCCGAGGCGGCGAGCAGAATGGAGAAGAGCGAGAAAGAGATGCTGGCGTGCCAGAAAGCAGGGCCGAGCCAATGCAGCGAGTCGGGGGGCGGCCAGGAGAAGCAGCCGATGACGGCGGCCGAGATCAAGGTGCTCTGAGGACGATCAGTTCGTGTGCTGCTCAAGCTGGAGAGTCGTAAAACACCATGAGACCTACAGCCACCTGGACGAGCTGGAACTCGCTTAGCTTCCGATCCCGCCATCGCTTGAGCTGAGCCGAGATTTCCTCGTCATTCTCGCGATCCTCGACAGCTTTCGCGATGGCCAATATGGGTAGCAAAGTGTTCTGCTGGTAAAAGCGATTATAAGGGAGTGTGAGGATATCGGTGGCTATGTGTGCGATTTTGCTGCTAATAGTTACGAAAATGATCTACAGCGCGTAAGTGCATGAACGTGTTGCTGCGTAGGATCAGGAGTGAGGCTTAATCGTACAGCGATTCTGAGGCCGCGGTCGCTCTTGGGCACTCCCGGAACGTCGGTCACTCCCTTTTCTTTGTCCATTTCGCAGTGACTTTGGGCATACCATGTTTCACTGTGCCATGTTGGCAATACGATTTTATATACATTCCCCAATTTTTTGCAGGCAGCTGGTGGACAGGCCATGTGCGGAATCTACACAAAGAAGCAGATGACTGGCTGCCTACCCGTGACTGCGATGTTCCCCCACCATCAAACAGGTGATGGTGCCCCTCAAAGACTCCAAGTCACCATGTCTTAGAGCGGTAGCCTCGCGACCACCACCCAGCGGTCAGCTTAGCGTCAACTGACCAATCACTGTCTCGACTCAGTCATGGAGCACGGCCCAATGAGCTTGTTCCTTGCTCGTGGGCCGCACGTCTGCAGGTCGGGATGTAATATCTAGCCGCGTGGATGTGGCGGGTGGGGGAGGCGAAACCTCCTTAGCGCCCGTGTGTATCTGAATACGAGCCTATGCTTGTGTGCAGGCTGATGTGAGGCGCTCAACCCTTCTTGATCTCAGCTTGGAATTTGACTGCCCACTCGGAAAACTCGTCGGTTTCACCAGTCCATGATGCCTTTAGCAGTTCCGAGAGTGCAACGATCTCGTTGAAGCACAGGTCCATAACCCGATCGATTTCGTCAGGTGAGAGCTCATAGAATGCGCCGGCAAGCTCGTCAAACATGTGCGGCAGCTTCCTAAGGATCCCCATCGCCTCATCAAGGCGCTTAGGAATGCCGGACTGCTGAGCAGGCAGCGAGGGGAGAGCCTTCAAGCGCCTCTTGATAATGGCCTGGTAGAGAAGTGTGGTAAGTCTGAGGCGCTTCAGGCAGGACTCGAGACGGTTGCGGATCTTGTCGGGGTCGTCACGAGGAATCGCTCCCTGGCCAGACATCATGTCGTCAATCATTTCTTGGGCCGAAGGCATCATGGAGCCTAGCGCAGAGTCATGGTCCAGGTCGTCGGCACCGTCATCGTCATCGTCCTCCTCGTCAGGTTCCTCCTCGCCCCAATCCTTGAGTTCCTCCATCACATCCTTCAACGTCGCTCTGAACTC
This sequence comes from Colletotrichum incanum, assembly GCA_001625285.1. Lineage (NCBI taxonomy): Eukaryota > Fungi > Ascomycota > Sordariomycetes > Glomerellales > Glomerellaceae > Colletotrichum > Colletotrichum incanum. The sequence goes on from LFIW01002328.1 coordinate 106,499, forward strand.
CTCAACCTTCTTGATGAAACAACCGCCGATACCGCCGTTGGAAAACTGCATGACTTCATCGCAGGCCGACCAGATGACACCCGTCGCGGCCATGCTGCCCTTGCCCGGAATTCCTGCAGATCCTGACTTTTGCGCCGTGGAAAGAATCATGCCGTCCCTAGGGATCTTTTCCACCAAGCTCCTGAGTTCCTTCAACACAGTGTAGCACTTCCATGACAGATCCCTTCGAACGGTTGAAGTGTAGCGCTCTGTGTCGCATGCCTGGGCGGCCGTGGCGATACCCGGAATCGGCCCGCTGACAAGCTCGCGGAGGACTTTGATGATGGCTGAAGGCGTGAACGGCTCGTTGATGATGAGAACAGAGATCTTGGTAGAGTGAGCCTTGATCAGGGAGGCAGAATCGCGTGCGAGGGGCAAGGCATCGACGGAGGAGGTATCGGTCTGCTGAGGAGTGTCTTTGCCGCTGTTGATAGTGAGAAGCACTGCCTCCAGCTGCTGGATAAGGGCGATGGCTGTGTCTGTCAGCACATTCAGCGCAGCGGGCGAGGTGTTGGCGGTCGATGAAGCCATGTCATTAATGGCCCCTGGAAGCCTTGGGGAGGTTCGCAGCAACAGTGGTGTAGTGAGCCGAACTAGGCGTCAAAGGTCGGCTTGGAAAGGTCGTTGCTGGCTTCTGTCGACTGAGAAACAGTTACAAAAATTCAGGATGCCCGAAAAAACATTTTGCCCCGCGCCCGCGATTTTGGAGGGGTCAGGTACGTACCCTCTATCCCTCTCTCTTCGCACCTTCCCGCTCGGTCAGTGCTTTGTGGTCCTTCCCTTGAAGCTTCCCCCTCTCCAACTCTTACGTTCTCCCTTCTAATTACTTCTTCCCCAATGACGCTGGTGGAGCTCTGCAGGGGTCCGTCACGTGACTGTCCCTGCAGCGGCTAGCAGCCGTCCAGCTCTAGCTCCAAGTGTCGCCAGCTCCAAACCCCCCCGTCAGCCGAAACCCACCTAAAGCGTTTTGGGTGAGCTGGAAGTTCCACGAAGCAAAGTAGCCCCGTACCTTGACCTTCCTCTCCCCATACCGCCGCACCTTTCCAACCTCTCTACCTTTGCTTTGGATCTGGACAGCTTCACTACCATAGCAAATCCCACGACCCTGATTCCGACTCGAAATTGCGCGTTGATGAGAGTTTCGATACCCTAAACACCCATCAAGATGCGCCAAAGCTTCCGCCTGGTGCTTGTTGGCACCTTCCTGTCTGCCGCCGCACCTGTGTCGGCCACTAGGCTGCCGAGAGGTGTTGGTCCTGAATGTGAGTATTAACCGACTGTGTGTTGGACCCCAAAGTCAAGAGCTTCTGTTCTATTCAATGCTGTGCAAATCGCATATGGGACCGTTTCTTTTGTCTGTGTTTTTAAGGCCCTTGTCAAGCAGCCAATTGAGCCTGGTCTTTGTTTTGCGGTCTGTCACTAACATGATGCCTTACAGTCGCCAAATTCTTTGAGGCCAAGGAAACCTTCTCCTGTATCGGCCACCCCGAGATCAAGCTCAGCATCAATCAGGTCAACGACAACACCTGCGACTGCCCCGATGGCTCCGATGAGCCCGGTACCGCGGCCTGCTCTTACCTCGATCCCCTCTCCCCTCCTCAGCCCTTCGCCGGCTCCCTGACGGGCACCACCAACACCACCAATGCCCTGCCCGGCTTCTGGTGTGCCAACGCCGGCCATGTCGGCACCTACGTTCCCTTTATGTTCGTCAACGACGGTCATTGCGACTACGATGTCTGCTGCGACGGAAGCGAGGAGTACAGCGGTGTCGGAGGGGCCAAGTGCGACAACAAGTGCGCCGAGATTGGCAAGGAGTACCGCCGCATTGAGGCTGCGCGCAAGGACGCCATTGATAAGGCTGCTAAGAGACGCAAGACGATGGCCAAAGAGTCTAGAGAGCTCCGCCGCCGCGTCGAGGCCAAAGTCAATACCCTCAAGGATGAGGTCAAGGGTCTCGAGAATCGCAAGGACGAGCTTGAGCAGAAGCTGCACGAGATCGAGCGCTCCGAGAAGGGCAAGATGGTCAAGGGCGAGGGCTCTGGTGGAAAGCTCGGCACTCTGCTGAACCTGGCCAAGACCCGCGTCACCGAGCTTCGGGAGACTCTCGAGGACGTCGTTGCCCACCGCGACGAGCTCCAGAACAAGGTCAAGGAGCTCGAGGGTATCCTCAGCCGCTTCAAGGAAGAGTACAACCCCAACTTCAATGACGAGGGCGTCAAGCGCGCCGTCAAGGGCTGGGAGGACTACGCCGCCAACCTCGCTAACGAGGCCCTTCCTGATGGCCTAGAGGCCGACATCAAGGAGGTCCTTGTCGAGGACTCCGAGACCTCGGGCATCAACTGGAAGGAGTTTGAGGAGGACGAGGTCTCCGACACTGACATCCGTACGTGAGCCCCTCAGCCACCGTTGAGCGCGTAACTAACGAAGCATAGTCTACAACTTCGAGGCATACCTTCCCGATGCCGTCCGCGAGTTTATCCACGGAAAGCTTCTCTCACTCCGAGTCTGGATGATCGAGAATGGCTTGATCGCTGACAACAACAAGCCCGGTGCCGAGTCTCGTCTGGTCAAGGCTGCCCGTGAGACCTTCAACTCCGCCAATAGCGACCTTTTGGACAAGAAGCGTCAGCTGGAGAGTGAGCAGAAGGACCTTGAAAAGGACTACGGCACCGACGACATTTTCCGCGTTCTCAAGGATAAGTGCGTCAGCACCGAGGTTGGCGAGTACGAGTACGAGCTCTGCTGGATGGATAAGACCAACCAGAAGTCCAAGAAGGGTGGCGGTCACACCAACATGGGTAACTTTGTCCGCATCGACAAGGAGATGGCTGACGATGAGGAGCGCATCGACGGCAAGAGCCTCGGCAAGGGTCTCCGCATGGTTCTCCGCTACGAGAACGGCCAGGGCTGCTGGAATGGTCCGCAGAGACGCACTGACGTCTGGCTCGCCTGCAGCGAGACGGAAGAGCTTTGGAAGGTCTCGGAGTCGGAGAAGTGTGTCTACAAGATGGAGGTTGGTACGCCGGCCGTTTGCGACGAGTTGCTCGAGCCCCCCACGCCTAAGGGCAAGGATGAGTTGTGAAGGAACGGAACCAGAACATGCATGGAGGGTGTATAAAGAATTAGCATTTGGGTCTGCTTAGCTTGGCGTAAGGGTCGGCTGACTTGGACCAAGTAGAACCAAGTAGAAAGGCTGCATTAGGAATCACAAAACGTCGTATTTCACACTGGCAAGTTGCTGTTCCCAAAATATCTGAGAATGAGAATCCTGTTTGGAGGTCTGGGGTATCATCTGCAATAGTTGCTTTTTTTACATTGGGCTGCCGGTGCCGAGGTCGTTACCCCCTCGACGATGCCATCTTCCTCCGCTTGTTGAGCTCCTCCTGCTCGGCCATAACCTTGGCTGTTAATGACGCCGCCATGGGATTGTTGATTCCGCTGATCCTCCCAGAAGTTTCCTTCTTGATGGATTTTGCTGTAACCGACTCATCTGTCGCCCTCTTCTTGTCTGCCTTGTCACCCTCCTGGGCGTCCTCCTCAGCCTTCCGCTTCTTTTTCTTGTCCTTCTTGTCCTTTTTCAGGCTGTGGGCGAGTCCGGCGGCCTTCAAGTCGTCCATCCTCTGCACCAGCTTCTGAAGGTCGGTTTCATCGGTTGGTAGGATCGGCACCACGTTCTCGTTTTTGAACTCCTCACTGCACTCGGGGCATCTTAGCTCCTGAATTTCCTTGATGGCAACTTCGGCGAACACATGGCCGCAGGGAACGAGATAGACGGCCTTGACCGAGGGACCCAGTTCCTTTAAAGAAATAGGGCAAGCCCAAATGTCCTTCTTCGTGCCAGGCGGGGTATATCGGTGGAACTTGAGCTTGACGATGTCGCGCAATGATTTGATGCCGGTAGACGCAAATGTGAGCTCTTGAGACTCGGGATTGGACGGTGGTGACTCGGGTTTGTCGTCGGAGGGCATGAGGCCCTGGAGGATGGATTCGTAGTTGTACAGGCGGCCGCGCCAATCTGAGACGACATTGTCCTTGTCAAGGGGTTGACTTGTCAGGGGGTCGTTATTCCAGGCATGTCCAAGGGACTCGAGGGCATTCGCTTTCAGCTCGCTGACAGTGAGAGCGCGGGCGGCTTCTTTGACGAGCTCGCGGCGTTTGGGAATGGAGCCTCCGTCGTTACCCATGGCTAGTGGCGGACAGACGAATGGAACAAGGTGTTGCTAGGGTACGGAAATCAAGTCAAGCCTTGATGGGTCCGAATTCTAAGATTAGTGGACTCAACTAGTGCCGCAAGCAGTGGTTTTGCAAAACGTCGCGAGCGTGATGGTTAACTTTTGGTGTTGGGAAGTCGGGAGGATCACACATGCGACACAGAAAACGGCCAGTCGCACGGCCACATTGTTCCAGTGCCACCGCCAGCCGATAAGATAAGTGGCCCGTTAGGAATGAGGAGCTGCAGGGGTAGCAACTGAGGTCAGCAATGAGGCGCTTCCACCACTGCAGCCGCTGTGGAAGCTCCTCGGTTTAGGAACTGGGTGCCACAGTGGGGACAGGACAGTACGGAAAAGAAGGAAAACTAGAATCGTGTAGTGGTTAATGTCCAAAATCACTGTGTGAGCGCACGGTATACATAAGTACCTCCCATTCTTTGCGCCGTTGCTCCCACGGCTGACCCTCCATTCCACTGTCGCACTTTCCGTCACTGCAGACTGGTCTTGCTCTGGTTCTGGTCGTAGTTCTAGTTCGTACTTCCATCACTTCAGCCTTGCCGCTTTGCCTTCAGGACCGTTCCATCCCGCCTTTTCTTCTTCTCCCGTGGTACTCTCCCGGCTTGTTCTTATACACCCTGTTTCTTGACCACATAAACAAGCGGTCGACTCGTCGCAGACACACGACGGCAACATTCCCCCTCCTTCGCGTTCAATAGCGCGACACCTCTTACCCCAATCCAAAATTCGACCAACAAACACCTCCCAAGCCCGAACCCTCGCCAGCGCAGACGATTCTCTTCATCACCAGTCGATGTTTTTCCCATTCTGATCCTCGAACGCTCGGGTGCGCCAGCCAGTGAGCCATGGCGACCCAACAGCAGATCGCTCTCGAGCGACTTGACAATCTTGTCAGGGACCTGAGGTCTCGGTAGGCCTCCCCTCTCCTTAAGTACCAACTTGAACCTTGAGCTTAGCGACTAATCCGCTCTTAGGACCTCGGACGATGTTCGAAAGCGAGCAGCATTGCAGCTTAGAGAGCTGGTGCTGGTCTGTCATCGAGGTAAGCCCACCCCTCGGCTTCGGAACCGTTCCTTGCCATTTCCCGCTCGGCAGCACACACTGACATGCCACTTCCGAAGACCTTCCCCTCGAACAATTCAACACCATCTACGGGCATGTCAACAACAAAATCACACAGCTGATATCTCACGGAAATGACTCCTCCGAACGCCTGGGCGGCGTCTACGCCCTCGACGCTCTCGTTGACATCGAAGTGTCCGAACAGTCGACCAAGATGTTTGCCCGTTTCAACCAGAACCTCAAGACCATTCTGCGCGGCAAGGACATCAACCCGATGCAGGCCGCCGCCATTGCCCTGGGCAAGATGTGCCGACCAGGCGGTTCTATGATAAGCGAGCTGGTCGAGTCCGAAACCCAGATGGCCCTTGAATGGTTGCAGAGCGAACGAGTCGAGGAGCGCCGCTACAGCGCAGCCCTCGTCTTGCGCGAATTGGCGAGACAGGCTCCCACCCTCATGTACAACTACGTCGGGCTGGTTCTGGACCTCATTTGGAACAGTCTGAGAGACAACCGCCACCTCATTCGCGCCACCTCCGCAGAGACTGTCGCTGCATGTTTCCGGATCATTAGAGAGCGAGACCAAGAACTGAAGCAGACGTGGATGGAGAAGGCTTACGCCGAACTTATGCGCGGGCTGCAACACGGTACCGTCGAGTACATTCACGCCTCACTTCTCATGCTCAAGGAACTCCTGGAGCAGGGCGGCATGTTCATGCAGGATCACTATCCCGAGGCGTGCGAGATCGTCTTGCGGTACAAGGACCACCGCGACGTTACAATTCGGAAGACGGTCGTCCTCCTTATCCCCGACCTTGCGAGTTATTCTCCCGCCGAGTTTGACCGAAGCTACCTCCACAAATTCATGGTGTACCTCTCCGGTATGTTGAAGAAAGACAAAGAGAGAAACGACGCATTCCTTGCTATTGGCAACATTGCGAACTCGGTCAAGAGCGCCATCGCCCCGTATCTCGACGGCGTTATGACCCACGTCAGAGAAGGGCTGAGCCTGGCAGCTCGCAAGAGAGGGTCGGTTGACGCAGTCTTCGAGTGTATAAGTCGCCTCGCTGTTGCCGTTGGCCAGACCCTCAGCAAGTACATGGAGGCCCTCCTGGACCCCATCTTTGAGTGTGACCTGACGCCAAAGCTCACCCAGGCCCTCGTTGACATGGCTTTTTATATTCCGCCGGCCAAAGATACGATCCAGAACCGATTGCTCGATATGCTCAGCATGGTCCTTTGTGGAGAACCTTTTAAGCCTCTGGGAGCTCCGCATCCAAACACTCTCACTGCTGTGCCTGCTGTGCCAAAGGACTCCAAGGATCCTTTGGCGTACGAGCACCGCAAAGCGGAAGTCAAACTTGCCCTCAACACACTTGGCAGCTTTGACTTCACGGGGCACGTTCTCAACGAGTTTGTCCGCGACGTTGCGGTGAAGTACGTCGAGGATGAAGATCCAGAGACAAGAGAGGCTGCCGCGCTTACTTGCTGCCAGCTCTACGTCCGCGATCCCATCGTTAACCAGACGAGCTACCATGCACTCCAGGTTGTCGGTGATGTTATTGAAAGACTGCTTACGGTGGGCGTGTCGGATCCTGAGCCGAATATCAGACGGACAGTCCTTGCTGCCCTCGATGAGCGTTTCGATAGACATCTGGCCAAGGCAGAGAACATCCGAACTCTGTTCTTTGCCCTCAACGACGAAGTCTTTGCGATTAGGGAGGTTGCGATCTCTATTATTGGTCGCCTTGCCCGATACAACCCAGCATACGTCATCCCCTCACTACGCAAGACCCTCATTCAGCTTTTGACTGAGCTTGAGTTCTCTGATGTGGCACGAAACAAGGAGGAAAGCGCAAAGCTGCTGAGCTTGTTAGTCCAAAATGCTCAGGGACTGGTCAAGCCATACGTCGACCCGATGATGTCAGTTCTACTTCCAAAGGCCAACGACTCCAGTGCTGCTGTGGCCGCGACGATCTTGAGGGCTATTGGCGAACTAGCAACTGTTGGCGGCGAAGAAGTGTTGCCATACAAGGATAGGCTGATGCCCCTGATCATCGAAGCTTTGCAAGACCAGAGCTCGAACAACAAGCGTGAGGCGGCACTTCATGCCCTGGGCCAGCTGGCCAGCAACTCCGGATATGTCATTGAGCCCTACCTGGAACATCCTCAGTTGCTGGAGTTGCTTCAGGGCATTATCCGCACAGAAGGTCAGCGCGGGCCCCTTCGACAGGAGACCATCAAACTGATGGGTATCCTGGGAGCCTTGGACCCGTACAAATACCAGCAGGTGGAACAGCGTCGCCCGGATGCACAGCGTCGTGTTGAGAGCACGCAGATGACGGACATTTCTCTTATGATGACAGGTCTCACGCCATCCAGCAAGGAGTACTTCCCGACAGTTGTCATCAATGCGCTCCTCCAGATCCTCAAGGACAACTCTCTCTCGAGCCATCATGCATCTGTCATTGAGGCCATCATGAACATCTTTCGCACTCTCGGTCTGGAGTGTGTATCGTTTCTCGACCGAATCATTCCGGCTTTCCTTGGTGTAATTCGCGCGGCAGACAAGACACGTCTTGATTCCTATTTCAGCCAGCTGGCCACTCTTGTCTCCATCGTTAGACAGCACATTCGCAACTTCCTGCCCGAGATCGTCGAGATCTGCCAGGAATTCTGGAACACCACCAGTACCCTCCAGTCCACGATTATGAGCCTGGTGGAGGCCATTTCGCGGTCTCTTGAAGGCGAGTTCAAAATCTATCTCGCAGGGTTGCTTCCCCTGATGCTCGGCGTCCTTGAAAAGGACACCACCACGCGACGGACGCCGTCCGAAAAGGTTCTTCATGCATTCCTCGTTTTTGGATCAAGTGCCGAGGAGTACATGCACTTAATCATTCCCGTCATTGTCAGAACGTTTGAGAAGCAAGGCCAGCCCACTCCATTGAGGAAGCAAGCAATCGAGACGATTGGCAAGATTACGTATCAGGTCAACTTGAACGACTACGCTGCCAAGATCATTCACCCCCTCACCCGCATACTGGGCAGTGGAGATATCACGTTGCGTGTTGCAGCCCTGGACACTCTCTGCGCGTTGATCCAGCAGCTCGGCAAAGACTACCTCCACTTCATGGGCACTGTCAACAAGGTCCTAGCACAACATCAGATCCAGCACCAGAACTACGACTTGCTCGTCACAAAACTCCAGAAAGGCGAGGTGCTCCCGCAAGACCTTGGTGGCGGCGATCGATTCATTGACCGCGTTGACGACCAAGCAGCTTTTGCCGACCTCGGTGCGAAGAAACTGGAGATGAACGCCATTCATCTCAAGCAGGCGTGGGATACGAAGGGCAAGTCAACCAAGGAGGATTGGCAGGAATGGCTTCGTAGGTTCTCCACGACCTTGCTCACTGAGTCGCCCAACCATGCGCTTCGCGCCTGCGCTGCCCTTGCCAGCTCATACTTGCCGCTTGCGCGCGAGTTGTTCAACTCAGCATTCGTGTCATGCTGGAGCGAACTGTATGAACAGTTCCAGGACGAGCTGATCCAGAACATCGAAAGCGCCATCAAATCCGAGAACGTTCCTCCTGATCTGCTCGGCCTTTTGCTCAATCTCGCCGAGTTTATGGAACACGATGACAAGGCCTTGCCCATTGACATTAGAGTTCTCGGTCGGGAGGCTGCGCGTTGTCACGCCTATGCAAAGGCTCTTCACTACAAGGAGCTGGAGTTCCTGCAGGATCAAAGCAGCGGGGCGGTTGAAGCTCTTATCGTGATCAACAACCAACTTCAGCAGTCCGACGCAGCCATCGGTATTCTCCGTAAAGCGCAGCTTTACAAAGAGGGAATTCAGCTTAGAGAGACGTGGTTCGAGAAGCTGGAGAGATGGGAGGAGGCCCTTGCCTTTTACACAAAACGCGAAATGGAGGTTCCCGACGACATGCCTGTGCCCGTCGAGATTATCATGGGCAAGATGCGATGTTTGCACGCTCTTGGCGAGTGGGAGGCACTAGCCGGCATTGCCGGCAATACCTGGGCCAACTCCTCGCCCGACGTACAGCGTTTGATCGCTCCCCTTGCAACCGCGGCTGCATGGGGTCTCAGCAAGTGGGATTCAATGGACAACTATCTGCAGTCCATGAAGCGCTACTCGACTGATCGATCGTTCTTTGGCGCCATTCTTGCGCTGCACCGCAATCAGTTTAGGGAAGCTGTCAACTGCGTGCAACAAGCTCGAGAAGGCCTCGACACGGAGCTCAGTGCACTGGTTAGTGAGTCGTACAACCGAGCTTACCAAGTCGTGGTTAGAGTCCAGATGCTGGCCGAGCTTGAGGAGCTCATCGTCTACAAGCAGACGGACGACAAGAAGAAGGCCACGATGAGACGCACCTGGGAGACAAGACTCAAGGGCTGTCAGCGGAACGTTGAGGTGTGGCAAAGGATGCTGCGTCTCCGCAATCTGGTTATCAGCCCGACGGAGAACATGCACATGTGGATCAAGTTCGCGAACCTGTGTCGCAAGTCTGGTCGCATGGGACTCGCTGAGAAGTCTTTGAAGCAGCTCATTGGTGTCGAGCAAACCCCCCTGGAGACGTTAATCCCTTACTGGAACGAGAGGCAACAGCCGAACGCCGCTGTGCCGAGAAACATCCCCTCGCAGGTCATCTACGCCATGCTCAAGTATGAGTGGGAGGTTGGCCAGCAGCCTGCGTTCCGCACATCTGGCATTTCCGAGAGAACCCTTTACTGCCTCCGCAAGTTTACGAACGACTCGGCGCACCGGTATGAGGCGACCAAGGCGCATCTCACGGCGCAAGCTCCCAACGGTATGGACTTGTCAAGCGAGTATGGATTTCCGCACCAGATCGATCCCAACCTCATGAACCCCCAGACACAAAAGGCCTTGTACGATCAGACCGTCCTATTGGCCAAGTGCTACTTGCGCCAGGGCGAATGGCTCATTGCCTTGAATAAGGAGAACTGGCAATACGAGCACGTCCAGGACATCTTGACTTCGTACTCCCAAGCCACCAAGTACAACCCGCGTTGGTACAAGGCCTGGCACGCATGGGCCCTGGCCAACTTCGAGATCGTTCAGGCCCTGTCCACCAGAGGCGAAAGGACCGACCACATGGTCATTGAGCACGTCGTGCCGGCAGTTCGGGGCTTCTTTAAGTCTATTGCATTGTCTGCTGGTAGCTCCTTACAGGATACCCTTCGTCTCCTGACGCTTTGGTTCACACACGGCGCCAGTGCCGATGTAAACGCGGCCGTCACCGAAGGGTTCACCAACGTCAGCGTCGACACCTGGCTGGAGGTCATTCCACAGCTGATCGCTCGAATCAACCAGCCGACACGTCGCGTACAGCAGTCGATCCACAGCCTTTTGGCGGATGTTGGTAGAGCTCATCCGCAGGCTCTGGTTTACCCATTGACCGTAGCAATGAAGTCATCGCAAAACACTCGCCGATCGAGATCCGCTGCTCAAATTATGGATAGTATGCGTCAACACAGCGCCAATCTCGTTTCGCAAGCAGATATCGTCAGCCACGAACTTATCAGGGTCGCGGTATTATGGCATGAGCAATGGCACGAGGGCCTCGAAGAAGCTTCGCGGCTCTATTTTGGCGACCACAACATCGAGGGCATGTTTGCAACCCTCGAGCCACTACACGACCAGCTTGAGCGTGGACCGGAGACTCTGCGCGAGATCTCTTTCACCCAAGCCTTCGGAAGAGACCTCACCGAGGCCCGCGAATGGTGCCGCCAGTATGAGGCAAGCCGAGACGTCAATGATCTCAACCAGGCATGGGATCTCTACTACCAGGTCTTCCGCCGCATCTCGCGACAACTGCCGCAGCTTACTACGCTTGAGCTGCCATACTGCTCGCCGAAGCTGCTGGCCGCCAAGGACCTCGACCTTGCGGTGCCCGGAACCTACCGTAGTGGCCAGCCCATCGTCCGCATTATGGAGTTTGAGGGCACGTTTACAGTTATCAACAGTAAGCAGCGGCCTCGCAAGCTCAACATAAGCGGCAGTGACGGTGTTTCATATGCCTTCTTGCTCAAGGGCCACGAGGATATCCGCCAGGACGAACGGGTTATGCAGTTGTTCGGTCTGTGCAACACCTTGTTGGCGAACGATTCGGAATGTTACAAGCGACACTTGAACATCCAACGGTACCCGGCGATCCCGCTCTCCCAAAACTCCGGTCTGCTGGGATGGGTACCCAACAGTGACACTCTTCATGTGTTGATTAGGGAATACCGTGAGAGCAGAAAGATCCTCCTTAATATTGAGCATCGCATCATGCTCCAGATGGCTCCCGACTACGACAATCTCACGCTCATGCAAAAGGTCGAAGTCTTTGGCTATGCCCTTGACAACACGACGGGTCAAGATCTCTATCGTGTACTGTGGCTCAAGAGCAAAAGCTCAGAGGCTTGGTTGGAACGCCGCACAAACTACACGCGCTCTTTGGGCGTCATGTCAATGGTTGGATACATCCTCGGTCTCGGTGATCGTCACCCATCTAACCTCATGCTTGATCGTGTGACCGGTAAAATCATCCATATCGACTTTGGCGACTGCTTCGAGGTGGCTATGAAACGCGAGAAGTACCCAGAGCGTGTGCCGTTCCGACTTACCCGCATGCTCACCTACGCCATGGAAGTGAGCAACATTGAGGGAAGCTTCCGCATCACGTGCGAGCACGTCATGAGAGTGTTGAGAGACAACAAGGACAGTGTCATGGCTGTCTTGGAAGCGGTGAGTTCATTCTTTTTCCTTGCGTTGCAGTCTTCAACTAATCCGGTTCCGCAGTTCATCCACGATCCTCTTCTAACCTGGCGCCTTACGAATGCTGCCAGTCCGGCGGGACCGAACTTCCGATCCGAACGCGAGACAGCCCTTGCTGGTCCGCAAGCCGCCCGAGCCCGTCGCCCATCAGTCCTCGACGCCGACGTGGCACCCTCTGAACTGCTCGCCGCGGGCGATCCTGGGATGCCGGGAGGACCTGTCGCACGCTCCCGATCAAGAACAAACTCATCGATGGCTCACGACGGCAGTGTTGTCAACGGTAATCATGGACAGGACCCAACGGAGATCCAGAATGCGCGGGCCGTGGAGGTGTTGGATCGTGTTTCTCAGAAGCTGACGGGCAAAGACTTCAAACCGAATGAGGAGCTCGATGTCATTAACCAGGTCAACAAGCTCATCACGGAGGCCACGAAGCTGGAGAACCTCTGCCAGCACTACATAGGATGGTGTAGTTTCTGGTAAACCAGGCGGCGTACAAAAGGAAATTTATTGCCTAGAATCGGGAGATGAACAAACTGTCACCGGGGAAAAGGGGCAACTCTTTAGAGTTCTGGAAAGGTCTTTTGTGGGATGGCTAGCCGCTGTGGCGTTGACGGTATTTCTCTTCAACGTGTGAGTAGCTTCCCTGGCTCGTATGCCAGGTTTTTTTTCTTCTGCTTCTGTCTGTTTATACCAGATCATGGGTCACGGGGGATGAGTTTGTTTGGGGGGTCGCACGCGGCCTTATTTGCTTAGTCGAGGCATCATGGCATGGCGTAATGGTAAACAGAAAATCCAACGGTAATTCTCCAAACGGTGTATCAAGTTGCCAAGGATGTACATTATGTACAAGGCTTAATTCGACTCACGCGCACTTATTGTCTATCACTATTCATTCTCCCGCTTCCTTCAACATTTTCATTCCTTAATCTTTGTCAATGTGACGCCAAAAGGCCGGGGCGAGATGCTGTTGGCTGATCCATCCGCTGCGGTGGTAACAGCAAAATCGTCCAGAGCCAAGTAGTTGTATGTTTTACGGTCGATCAAACCCCAGGTTTGGCATCCGCCTTCGGGGTAGAACAGCTTGTCGTCGACATCTGGCTCATCGTGGTTCTTGTAGACGGCGCGCCACGACCACTGTTCACCCTCGCGGATGTTGGTCGGGTAGATCCTCCCGCTAACGTTGAAGGTCTTGCGCGAGGGGCTCAGGCTGTAGTTGGGAATGTTGGCTAGCACATTAACACCGCGGACTGTGTAGTTCGTCAGTGACAGGCCCGGGCTGTCGTCAATGGAGAGGGTGAGGGTCGAGTTCGTCTCCTCGTCGGCGTAGGTTCCTGCAAAGGCCGCCTTGGCGGACTCCTTATTCGCCTGCTCGAGGGCTGGGATGAGAGCCTCTATCACGGGGGAGATGACCTGCGCGGGGAACTGGAAGGAGTCCGTCGCCTCTGTGCCGGCGGTGAGGATGGAGACGACCAGGTCGTAGTCCGGGATGATGATTAGCACGTTGGTGTAGAGCCCAAGGTCGCCAGACTTGGTGTAGAAGGACACGTGGACGCCTGAGTCGAGAAGCGTCGGGGACGTCCAAATCTCCCAGGGTGCGCCAATAGAGTATCCCTGCGAGGAGGTAAAGGAGCGAGGCTTCAACCAGGAGCCTGTGTCGATGCCGAGGTCGGAGGAGAGGATCGCGGTGCCGAAGGTGAGCATGTCGCGCGTGTTCGTGTAGATACCACCGGCGGAGGCGTAGACGCCGAGGTCGCCTCCCCAAGTGATCTCGCCCTTGGGTATGAAGCCCCATGCGTTATCAGAGGGTACGGTGATGGATGTATTGGTGAGGCCGAGGGGCTTGAGGATGGTCTCGGTGAGAACGGATTCGTAAGTTTTGTTGGTGGCGGCTTCAACAACGAGGGAGAGGAGGGAGAGACCGATGTTGGAGTAAACTGGGGTCGTGTGGGGACGGAAGACGAGAGGCTTTTTGTTGAGGCCACTCAGGAGGTCTGGGAAGTGTCAGGAGACTTAGTTCATAGAGATAATGGAGAAGCTGCCTACCTTTTGCTGTGCAGGGTTTTGTTCCCCCAAGGCCGGAACAGGTAGGCTTCGTATCATTGGAGACGGGTGGGAGACCCAAGGCTGCCCAGTTGCCGGGAAAGACGGCGAGGTCGGTGGCGACTAACGTCGTTTAGTAACAAAGAGGGTAAATCGATGAAGGGGAAAACCCACTGTCACCTCCCAATCCAGAGACGTGAGACGCCAGGTCCTCGACGGTGATGTTATCCCAAGGAATGAAGTTCAGCTGGCCCTCATTCTTGACGGCTTCACTCTTCAGCTGCGGGAGGTACTTGGTGACAGGGTCTGTTCCCTTGATCTTGGTGTTCTGTAGAGCTGTGAGGCTCGTGAAGAGCTTCGTGATGCTGCCGCCGCGGTAGACGGTGTCGATGTTAATTTTTGCGGTACTGCGGTTATCTGCAACGGGCGGGGTAAAGTGCCAGTCCAAAAGGGGGTGATCCTCGTGGATAGATTTTACACCGATGGATATCCCGGTCCCTTGGAGGGATGAGGTGCGGTTCACGAGCCCTTTCTGGATTTCCGCGATGGCTTCTTTTACGGCGGTCGAGTTGCTGGGCGTCTTGGATGATGGAAGTGTTGGGCCGAGAGGTGGGCACAGGTTGGCATGGGTGCCTGTGAGGAGTGAGACTGCCGTGATGGCGAGGGCGGTTTTGGAAACCATGTTGATGGTGGTCGAGATCGGGTGAGACAAGTGATGAGGTTTCAAAGGTGAACAATTACAGGCAAATAAAAGTAAATACCAGACGGAAGAGAGATGATTCGTCTTGTGAAAACACTGTGTGGCTTTGAGATGATTTGACCAGAGTGAACATTTTCGTGCGGCACCGAGGAGATTAATTATATCATTTGTAGACGCTGACTATCTCAACATTCACACAAGACGAGACTTGAGAAGCTATTCCTGGACATTGAGGTTGACGTTTAAGCTCCGCCACGAGTGTACACGACATGGGGCTTTTGGTAGCTACACAAGCTATAAGCCATTACAGCCCTGTGCTAGCAAAGTAGAAGCTAAGCTAGAGCCTCGAGAAGTCCGGCATCACCAATCGCGCAGCGTCTGACAGCAGATCCTGCGCCACAATATCTGTGGGCTTGCAAGGTGCCTCCAAAGCAACAAGCTCAAGTAAAAGAACGTGCTCCAGTGGAAATAAGGTTAAATTGTGGTGCTCTACACTCAGCCTCCGGGACATGGACTTGAGCAACCAACGATCCCTGCCGTCAGCCAGTTGTCCAGGCTGTTGGGAGTAATCTTCGTAGGGCCGGCAGAGCGAACCGTCTGCTCTGACTGGAGGTTGGAATTCTCTGCAGGCACTGATGAGAAAAGACAATTGAAGCGTGGCTTGGCTGGCCTGTAGCCAACCATGGCATGCCAGCACGTCTGCATGAGATTCTGTGAAGGGATTCATGGTGTCGACGTTGAACGATCAAAGGTACGTACCGAAACGGACAGGGAAGGGATAAACGGCAGCCTCCCGCGGATTCCGCATCGGTAGTATTTATGGGGCACTGTGGGACTAGCACGGGATCCATAAAAGCTCAGCGATTGGTCGGCTCGCAAATCCAGTCCGAGCTTGGTGGCCAATCGCAGTAGCCAGTCACCTGCTTTTCGGTCATTAAAATGGGTCCTACGGTTCAGGTCGAAGACTCGCGCGATGGATCTGGACTGTGCCGCTTCCTTCAAACTAAACCAGGGAAACCGGGTTCCATCACTCCCTCCATCACCAATGTTCAGCCCAAATGCAGTGCAGCCCGCAATGAGACATCAGACTGGGCAGTGACAGGGCTGAGAATACACGCGCCCTCGCCGCCCCCATGTTGTAACCGTCACCGTCCTCGGTCCAGGCAGAGACATTCTCTCGACTCTCGTTCGACAATTGACGCGGAGACTCTGGCACGAAGGATTGTTCGTACTTATTGACCTGCTCCTAACTTTCACGAACGTGTCCATACCGTCTTGGGGGATCTCGCTTCGAACCGACTGTGGGTTTGTCGCCGTTCACCGTCGTTGTTTTCAAGGGATTCTTAGGAGCCCCTCAAACACCCCCGACTCTCTCCCTCCGTGTGTCCACAGATAGAAAAGTCTTAATCTCACCTCTTCATTCTTCGAGAGACCCTTGGTCCTGATTGCCGGCCTCGGATCTAGCACCTCGGACTGCGGTTCTCTCAACCGCTCAATCAAGACGAACTGGGGAACATCAGGTCCCAAGAAACCGGCATTGGCCCAGGACGCCCACTTCACGTCAGCAGGCTAGCGAGGCTTGCACCATGAGCACGGCAGCCGGGCAACAAATGACGGGGCTTGGAAGTACGCCGCCGGCGTCATCGCAGGTCCCCTCTGGTCGAAAAGGCACCAAGAAAGTTCGGACTGGATGTGTCACCTGCAAGTTGAGTCCGAGCCTCCCTATTATCTGATCTTTCTCCGACGCCGGTGGCCCTCTTGACTCCATTTCATGCACCTGCCATCCCATCTTGCTTCGTCTCGACTCACCTCACCTCTCCCTGTCTTACGCTCGCCCCTGCTAACCCCGAACGCCACATCCAGAATCCGAAAGGTCAAATGCGACGAGACCAAGCCTGCATGTCTCCGCTGCATCAAGACGGGTAGAAAATGCGACGGCTACTTGCCTCCCAAGCAAACGGGTAGCAACTCCGGCAGCAGCCCGGGCTCTGATGGCATCTCGCGCTTAAGCCCGCCTGTCTCACCCTTTGCCGACTGGGCTTGTGGGACCAGAGAGCAGCGCGCCTTTGACTTTTACCGCAACTTCTCCGTCCCCTCCATATTCAGCGACGGCGTCGCGTCGACGCTCTGGAAGAAATTGGTGCCGCACTTTTGCCATGCCGAACCGGCCATCCGTCATGCCGTCCTCGCCATTAGCAGTCTGCATGAGACGCTCGCGCTGCCGCCAAGCTCCAGCGCGGCTGCCGAGGAAGAAAACAACTATGGGGTACTGACTAACACATTTGCTGCTGAACAGTATGGCAAAGCTCTGAAATGTCTCCAGGAATGGAAGCCTACCGAGTCCTCACCCGCGACGGTGCCGTTACTCGCTTGTTTGTTGTTCATCTGCATCGAGTTCATGCTTGGTGACGAGGGCGCGTCGCAGGTCCATATCAACCAGGGCAGACTCATCCTATCTCAGCTCGAGCCATCAAGCGAAGTGGACATAATCAAGAAGCACTTCGTGCCTATTTACAGTCGGCTCGGACTTGCCTCATTTCTCTTTGGAAGCTTCCCCGCCGCGATACCGCCGAACTTGAAAGCGAGCCCTGCGACCACTTTATTTTTTTCATCGGTGGACGAGGCCGAAGTTGTGCTGTACGAACTCATTGACGACGGGCTGCGGTTTACAGCGCAGGCGAAGAGAGCAGTGTACTCGTGTCCGCCGACCGACCCGACCTTAATGGACTTGGCCCGTGAGCAAGACGACTTTCTCGCAAGATTATCACGATGGCACGTCGCCTTTGTTGTGGTCTCGGCCATGGATGACTCGTTGAGCAAAGGCAAGCTGTGCATGGTTTATTACCACGCAGCCAGGATAGCCATCAGCACCGCGATGGACACCTTAGAAACGGTGTTCGACACCCATATTTCGGCTTTCGCAAGCATCATTAGCAACGCTTCAGAGTTTGTGCATGCGTCACGAAAAGCGTCGGGGCGTGACCCTTCCAAAGCCGCCATGGTGATGCCCAAATTTGTTTTTGATACCGAGATCATCCCCCCACTGTACTACGTTATCATCAAATGTCGGCACCCAATGCTGCGGCGGGCGGCTGCAGACTTGTTGAAGCAAGACACCGTTACGAAGAGGAGAGAGAACCTATGGGATGCGCAGATGCTCTCTGAGATTGGCAAGCGCTGTATGAACATTGAAGAAGAGGCCGCTCGTCACCGCGAGGAATCGTTCGACATGACCACCGGATGGGACACAGCGTCCTGGGAAAGCTCGGATGGTGTGCCCACCGGTCTTTTTCCCGCGGACCATGACCACAGCACCGACTGTGACTACCCGGTACCGCGGTATCAGTACCCTCAGATACCCAAGCTCACCAATCACCAACTCAACGCGGAATACGAACGGACTAGAGACCTTGTTGGCGACCTCATCCGAAGCAGACACACAACGCCCGGGTCCATGTCCACGGGGTCGACGGTGTCGTCTGGCAGCAGCGCTGGGTGGAGTGCCTACCAGCTCGAACCGCCCTTTGGTCTGCCCGAGTATGCAAGGATTAAGAACGCGCTCATAGACAATGGGTCGAAGAAAGGGAGCTGGATCACCGTCTTTATGGACCCCGAGGAGGCTGGGGCGGCGCATTGGAAGGTGACCAAGGAGTTCATCCAGCGGTGATATGTGTGGATGTAGGGATAGCCTGTCCAGGAAGTTTTTGCCTTGGAATTATGTGAACAATGGCTTATTGGAGTGCTTATATCTGTACAGCGGCGAGCTGGCGGCAGCGTGTCGAGTGAAGATCTTGGATAACTTTTGGAATTAAGTACTAAATGAATAGTACCGAGTGAGCAATCAAAATTCGTTGGAGGGAAGTGTTCATATAGAAAGTCTGACCGGACTAGCGCGTCAAATTGGAAAAGGGTCAGAGTTTAGAAGCCGGGCAGTAGGACGTCTGAGGCCGTGCTACCCCAACTTGGAGGCATAGATGGACTCGAGTCGTAATTGGTTACCCAAGGCATCCAATACCAACCCCAAACAATGTGTGATATTGTAAATAAAGCTTCTCAGTGGAAGAAAATGGAATTCATCTTATTTTGATGGCGAGATCCCGGAGATCTTCCAAAAGGGGAAACGCACACGTTTTCGTTTCGTGACACGGAAGTGCTACTGTGCCCCTGCATGTCGCCATTAATCCCTTACGTAGAATCTGCAAACGGCAATCACTTTGACTACTAGACCGAAGAACAATCATAAATCAAAAGATAAATGATCAATCCTGCTGTGTCAACAAATCATTGTGCAGAGCCATAAGTGTTGCCAACGCAATACACATCTGCCAAGAAATGAAATATCCACCAAGTCACCGACCCGTGGAAAAACACTATCCCTTCGCCATTTCGCGGGAGTCTTTCTGTCGCTTTACTTAAGAAATCTTTTTGAGAAGCTCGTGGCGCTCTCCTTCGTAGCCATAGCAGCCGAGGGTACCGCTTTTGCTTACCCAAATGCCCCGGGCTGGAGATCTCGCGTCAGTGGATGGAGGAACAAAGGGTATCGATGCTTTCTCACTCACAAAGATTTATCCAAGTCCACTTGTAACCTCTCCAGAAGGTGTTCTTCTTGGGACACAAATTGCACCGTAAGCCGACATATTCTTCCGGCGAGTCCTGGTACAGCCCACAGCGTAAACACTGGAAGTTGCCGCTGTGTATGGAAAGTTGAGATGGTCAGCAAGAGACACAAGGTTCAAACATGATTGAAACATGACGAAGGAGATGGATGAACCAACTCGGGAGACCATTGGAGGAGCCCATCATCATTGGCGATGCACTTCTTTAGGTCAAGCTTGGTCAGGACCATTGTGCCCGCCTCATTCTTGCAATAAGCCTCCATCATAAAAGCTCTGTTTCCATTCCAATTGGTGTTGTAATTGAAGTTCTTGCAAAGCTTTTGAATGCAGTCAGACTCAAGAGGACATTCTCGTTCGCCGACGGTCAGGGCGGCGAAGAGCGGGATGGTGATAGCGGCGGCGAAGGTGACGAGCTTCATGGTGATGGCGAGGTTGACTGGTTCTGGAAGACACAGAGCTTTTGGGAGTCGATTACTCTCTCGAGGACGAGAGACTCGGGTATTTCAAAGCTGCGGTTTATTGACAGAATCCACAAAGCCAGGGAAACTTTGCTCATCTGTAGACAGTTCTTATTCCAGACGAAGAGCAGTAAGGGAGTTAAAGAGACAATAGACAGGCAAAGAACCTTTGGGAAATTTATGAGTTGCCCTTGCATCTCAAGGGGTTTCAAAAATTGCAAGGCGTCAAGCCCTCGGTATCTCTCATGCCCCCAAACATAAGTTGAAAAGAATGAAATCCACCTCACGTCACAATAGGAATATTATCGTCGGCCCGTCAAGGTTGAACAAAAACCACCCGGACAAAGTCATTGGGCTTGTCCGGCTCATGCGGAATGTGGAGTAAGAAGTGCCAGTGAGTACCATCAAAGAAGCACTTGGCATCTCTTTGATGTTTATGATCGGCGATATGAACGGTGCCCGTTTCCGGTTTTTCATTCATCCAAATACAAAAACAAACAGTTTTGTTTCCTAATCCTCAAACTTGAACCCTCGCCAACTTATTTACAGTACTGAGGATTAGAATCAGGAGGTACCGCTCCAAACTCTCAAGCTCGACATCTTTCCAAAACAACTCCATGTGCCACCTTTTCAATTATCCAGAAGTTTAGAAATTTGAGGCCCAGGGAGTAAAGGCTCTGGAATTTACCGCCTGATAGGCTTTTTGAGCCGAGCTACAATCTTTTCTGAAGATCAAGACATGTTCTACTGCAATGCTGACGGTCACCACATCTGTTGTTATCTGGTCCCTCCGGGTTCAAGACCTGCCATCATAGACAAGTTAAAGTCTCACTGAACTTTTGAGTCATCGTTCGATTTCTCCAAACTTTGTTTGCCAATAGACCCAAAGTCAAGCTAGTCCATGATGTTGGTACCATGCAAGAGACAGACTTCAAAGTCGGCCTTGGTGAGCTGATCCTCCTCACACAGACCATAAATATTATTGCCCCTTTCTTGAGTGGTTTGGTCGAACGTATCCTGAATGAAACTTCTATTAGTCACATGTCCTGCCGCGACTTGTTGTTTGCCGCGAATATTGAGCATATTGACAAACTACAGCCTGAGTAACGTCTCTCCCCCTCCCCCCTTCTTATTTTTAATTGAGTTGAAGGCATTGTTGGGAATACAAAAAGCAAACCACAGGCAGTGAGAACATATTGAAACCTTGTGTGTACGACAGCTGTGATATGTTTTCCAGTCCATGCAGATGAGCCAAGCTCTGACGAGTGTTAACAGCAACACTAGAGCATATGGTATTTTGAAGTCACCTTTCAATGGAAGTGCATTCTTCGTAAAGTGCTATAACGCACAATTTTTGGTTTCACGTACTTTAGTACCTTCTACTCTCGTCTGAATCCTACCTATAGCATAACTTTCATGCTCTCAATATTGTTTACTTCTTGGTGACACGCACTGACCTCAAAGCTCATTGTCCTCTTGATTAATCTCCCTCAAGTAACCCCTTCATATCCTGAGATTTGTGGCCTCCCTCATGGTCGAGATATGAGAGGGGTCGATTACATTAATTATCAAGTTCTGTATTATCGTATTCCTTGCGAAAAGAAACTCATGTGCCGGTGTTCGACCGGCTGTCTTTCAGTCCACAGAAAACCCTCAATATTCTTATACATGACGGTGTATCCTGATGAAATTTTTCCATTTCCTCCTGGGTGTACTGGTCCAGTGTACCGCTCGGGAGACCATGGAAGCTTGCGGTCACAATCATCGTGAGAGAGCCCTGGACAAATAGATTCCATTCGGAATGCAAACGAGTTTGAAAGCGCCAGTGACTGGATGGTTTCTCGTGCAATGGGGTCAGCTAGTCATACAGTCTGAAGTAGAGGGACTCTTTGAACCTCGTGCAGGAAAATTGCAAGAGCCGGCTTGTATGCATCGATGAGTAATAAACGTCACGACTGTTGGGACAGATGGTCAACTTCTCTAAACAAGGAGCTGATTGAACAAGCTGTTCCGCCAGTGTTCTTCCGGGGCCTGAGCCGCAGAAGAAATGCAAGCACAAATTCTTGATGTTTCTTAAGGCGGGGGTATGTGTTGAACTGAGTTTAGCCTCAGTAAAAGGCATCGGGTGGGACGACTCCCCGGGTCGGTTGATATTCCAACTGTTCAACCCAAGCCAAAATTTGAAATGGTTTCAGCTATAAAAGAGGCAGAGTGCCTCTTTTCTGACTTGAATGCAAACGGTGAATAAGGCCGATTCTGGATAGGCTCCGGCCCATGGCAAGCTAAACAGCGGCTCACATGCATCCAGCTCACACTCTGTTGGGACGAGCCGGGATAACTCGGAAATTCTGTCGCGTAGCTCTCGAGGAAGCTCCAAAAACTTTGCGAAATAACATAGCTGCGTCCGTCTGTTTTCCATTTAAACTTTGGAAATTCTGGAAAATGGCGGTTTGCCTTGTTAGTTAGTGAAGTAGTAGCTGTTGAATTGAAGTTTTGCTGGGATCGTCATATAAAGTGTGCAATGCGGAATTTCAAGCTCTGGTACAACGTCCAACATCAATCGTTATGCATGAAAATATCTGAGAGAATTAGATGCTGTTGGGTCTGTCAAATATTAGTCGAAAGCATTGATTGAATCACTGCACAACGACGAGACTGTCATAAGTTCTAAAGACGCTCATATTGAAATGGTTTTGTTCTTACACAGTCTTTAAGCTGTAGTAAGTTTTCATGATGTTATATTGTAACATTAACAAAGTCGAGATTGTAAGCTGACTAGTTGGTACTGAATTAGGCGTGGTAGTCAAATGTCCGCGGTCAATCTGACAACAATCCGGCTTTGTGCACAAAGTTGGTTCAAAGACTCGATGCTCATTGAATGACGCTGCACCACAAGTGTTCGCGTCAACAAGACTTGGAATTCTAGGATACAGTGTTCGTTTAGGACTTGACATCGTGCGGTACCTCAGATTGAGAAACAGTTTCCGAATCTCCCTTGTTTCTTGCGCCGAAATGTCTAACAACTAGCCACGACGGATAGATGGACACAAACCAGAGCCCAAAGTTGATGTATGGTCCACCGACAAGCGCAAATATCGGAATAGCGTTGAGTCCGTAGCTGACAGCCTGCCAGGCAGACTCTGTACCTCGGAGGAGGGCAGACAGTCGAATCGTTTCTTGCGGGCTTTCTGAGATCTGCCCAATGATGAAGAATGCGAAGTTGTAGTTGAGTTGAAAGCCAGACACCAAGAATATGAAGACTCCGAAGCCTCTTCCGAAACCTGGATCGCTCCAGTCGAAGATAGGTTGCGTTCGGCGGTACTCGGTGACATTAATGGTAAGCCAGAGCCACCATGCCCCTTGCAAAGCCATGATGACGGCAAATGCCCACCGAGCCCGCTTTTTGAGAGCGATTTGATTCTGGTCGAGCCACAGTCCAAGAAGGTTTCCGGCGATAACGGCTACAATACCAGAAAGAAACGACCCAAGAGCTCTGGCTCTAACAGAGAACCAAAGCGCGATGTATGTAAAAAATATGGACTCTGAGTAAACACCCTGGCCTATCCAAAGAACAAGGAGTAGAAACTTGGGTGTTAGGAACGTCTTTGTGGTGGCTTTGATCTCTTGCCACGGGTTGTCGGCAATGGTAAGTTCCACAGACTTGCCATCGCCTCTTTGAACCTTGTGAGGCCTGTTCAGCAGCAGCGCCACGAAGGGCCCGCAAGCTTGCAGGGCTATGAAAATGAGGTATACTTTGTAAGAGACCTTTCCGGCTCCGCTACGATCAGAATTCAAACCAAGATTGATTGCACCACCAAGAATCTGGCCGACTCTGGTCCATGTGAGCCAATACGCAATCATACGTCCTCTGTTGTGTGGCTCGGGATACGCAAGTGCAATGGCAGCTTCAGAGCCCCAGAAGATTCCAGCTGATATGCCGCAAAAAGCAGCACCGAGGATGACGAGCCACTCGACACCGTACCGGTTGTTCAGGTAGAGTCCGGCGCTGTACGGGGCAAAACCGATTGTGCCAACAACCAAGGCACCCTTGATACCGATGTACTTGACGATTGAAGAAGTGAGCCAGCATGAGACGATCATGAGGCAAAAGGTAAGGGCGTTGCCCGTATTAACGAGATACGGCTCCTGCGCACCACCTGAAGACAGACGGTCAGTCTACACATCGTGGCGTCCTTCAAGTGATTGAATTACCGGCACCGAGAGAATTCATAGCACCCCAGAGTCCTGGGGCGGCGAAGCTGCACATGCCAAGGATCGTAGCATTGTACAATGGTGAACGGTACCACTTTACTACTGGTCGTCAGCATCTAAATGAGGGACATGGATGACTACATGGCTTACCAACTATCCTTTCCGGCTGTATATCGGCATTTGTGACGTCTGATGTGCTGCTCGGCTTGTCAGGCATCTTGGGTAGATGCCGTGTCGGGCGTTAACGTTTCCCTACACAAAGCTCTTTCGATAGCTAAATTGCTGGCAGTAGGATGCTCAAGGCAGGATATTGACAAAGTCGCAGAGATCCGAACGCTGGGTTCAGCATGCAGAAATTCCCGCTCCAGAGTTAAGAGTCAAAGAGCTCCCATACGGTTGGGTACTGGGTGACGTTGCACGCAGAGCACGCCATTGAGACCCTGATTGGAAGTATCACCCTCATCTCCGCCGTTGTCGCTCCAAAATCCTCGCAAATCATTGGTTGCTGAGCTCGACAGCCGAGGTGACTGCCGGTGACCACCATTGTGAGAAAAAGATAAGGCTGGAGTTGATGTACGTATGTAGATAAGAGGCGACGAGGGCATGGCAGATAGCTTTGATGACCTCAACTTGGCACACATGGCGTGCTTCAGCATGTCTGCTGACTCAGCATTGACACTCGAGAGGGGAAAAACAAACTAAAGAGCAGGTTACGTACGACAGGGAGGTCGTTTTCATGTAGAGTGGTCTCCAAAGTACGATTCCGTAGTCAGGCAAAGAGGTTTTGGTATTGAGTAATCTATGCTATCATTCTAGTATTGCTTGAATGAAGAAAAGTTGAAGAACTTCCACAATTCCAGAGGCCAATGTATCGACACCACACTTTGCCCAGACAGCAAGGCCATCCGCGGAGGCCACCCGCACATGAGTGCTTAACTCGGTGGTAGCAATCCACCAAAAGCTGGAAAATGACCTTTCCATACCGCCGACGACAATCTTCTAGGAGGGCGTTCTTGGTCAATGCACCCCAATGGCCTACACTACGTCATTTCAATGCCTCGGAGTGTAGAGCACATGTTCAGGGTTGACCTTGAAAAGCATGGTGGGGACATGAAGGATCGCAGCGACAATAGACCTTTACATCATGTCTCAGCAGCATACCTGAACGGCGCACTTGCTGAATATTTTATATGAAAACTGGAGGCTGGAGTGGGCAGGTCTCCCCGATGATCCAGGGCCCAGAGTCTGGCGTCGCCGCTTGAAACCCGTTTCTGAAGGCATTGAACGGTGCTGGGTTGAACTTAGGTCGTATGTAGGTTGCATTCTTCAAGTGTTTACGACTCGATCAATCACCAAAGGCTCTCACAAAGGCGAACAAGTGCCGCCGGACTTTGAAAGGAGGGGTATGTGTTTTTTATCACTTTGTAGACGAGCAGTTGGTCAAGAATATCATACAGGGGCCCCAGAGCAAATGCATCCACTGTACAGGATTGATTTTTCGATTCATTTTTAGGATAAAAAGACGTCTGGCAAACCAAAACACTACCCGAGGACAGATGTGACATCGAATGTATCCGCGTACGGAGAAAGTCTTGTATTGGAGCAACTGGTTGTGAACAAAAGCCCAATAGACAGAATTAGAACATGCACAGCACGATAAGTAGATGATAAGGGATATGTGGCGAAGCTTGAGTCCACACAGCTATGTATTACACATCTAGGTTCGTCCAGGAACACCATCTAGTAGAAAACAAAGTAGTCTTTTCCTTGCAATGTCTCAGCCTCGGAACGTGAAGACCTATTGTTAGCAGTTGAAATATACAGTTATCGAGTTTTTTCATTCTTGTACCATGATAACCAACGGAAAAAATTGCCTAAACACGTCGTGGGTTTCTAGAGTCGACTCTTTTCCGTACCAATAAGAGTGCAAGGCTTTTTCTAGTTTCTGGCGGTTGCATGATATATTTTATATGTAAGTGATAATTACGGGATTTTCTAACTCAAGTCTAGAATTAGAATTCTTGTGAGACCGTTTGCGCCGCATGAAGTACATGTCGAGATAGAATATTACCTCTTCATGTATGACTCTCGAAGTTAAAGGAGATCATGGGGTCTATGACAGAAGGTACATTCAAGGCAGACGTGTAGGTGTCTAAGGAGAAAATACAGTGGTCTTCCAACGGATACTGCAAGAAGTGTTCACTAACGCCAAATCAGTCTTGTCGGGCCTCGTTCATGGCAATGCTCAGTGGTTTTGTGGGGCTGTTCAACTTAGGACGATGCCAGTCAATGCTGGTACCAGACATGCTGGAGCTGATGATCAGACATCAACATTCGTGGGCAGGTCGGACTCATGGCTGGTGACCCCATCACGAAGCAAGAGCTGTCAGTACGACATGCTTGAATTTAGAACTGGCAGGCTCGGATTTTATCCCAGAGTCGCGACCAGAAGCGGTGTTAGTACCGAGGCTGTAGGCTTCATTTTGTTGCCCCTTACAAGTAGCAATTAATTGCTTTTTCGTCGACGCTGGTGTTGTTTCATTGTATATAGGTGGCATGGTTTGGAAATCTCAGTGCGAATTGGCATGTGGAGATTTTCGTCTTCAAGCTTGATATTGCGATAGCTTGAATAAGTTTCTAAACTACTAAAGTATTTGGTAGCATTAACGCACGTTTTTCCAGCTTTGTGAGGTTGGCTGAGTGATATCGGTCGTGAACACAAGAGCATTGCAGGCGTCCAATTTGCCCTTATGACGCTGAAGTGCATCATTAGCTTAACTCGCGATGACTCGCGATGACTCGCGATGACCCATGGTGCAATAACTTATGATGAACACCCTGATTTACTAATAAAGAACCCTCAAGTTGCTTCTATTTAGTATATATCTCAATGCGCCGCTGCATTGATTTGCCTTGTTGGGTAGCCCGCATTCGTAGATACTGGCGCACAACCCGCAGCAGGCGAAGGTGCCACCCACAGCGAATACGCTATTCAAGTTAAGGCATTGGAAGATGTTCTAGCATTTTCGGTATTTTTAATGTTAAGTTAAACTGTACGGAGGAATCTGGTGCAGTCACCTTCGTGACGTGGACTTGTCATAAAAATCAGGCTTCTTCGGTTCCAGATGCGCCCCTTCTGATCAAAGTTGAGCGTTCCTGGTATGCACATTCTAACGTTGCGGAATGCAGTTATTCATGGTTTAGAGTTGAGTAATCGATTGGCTAAATGTAGGTGCGTCGTGTTAGACTGTCAGTCTCGCTACATTTGAACGATTGTAGCAATTTGCCATCGAAACTGAGGTGGGATGGTTGTAATAGTGTCTGTCTTTGCTGGTGGCTTTATTCCCAGCGAGGCTCATACGTGGCAGAATGCGAATTGTGTCCAAGCAATTCCGGCAACTTGTGCTGTTCGCCTGGATGCAGCTCTCCCTATCGGCCACATTCTTGACTGTTCCTGCCACACTCGAGGATGTATTGAACAACTGGAATGAAATCGCAGCAGCCTGCTGTACTGGCAAACTTGAACTTCGCAAAGCGCTTATGCGCATAAAAGCAGGGTCAAGACCATTGGCGTTTGCTCTTCCATTAGGACTCAGAATGATACAGCCTTTCAGGGTTAGCTATTGCAGAACCAGGCGAGATTCAAATTCATGTGAACTGCATTTCACTTGTCTGCAAGGTCGCAGCCACACGCTGCACTCACTGGAGACCGGTGTGACGCATTTTGACAGGGACCCCCCCCCACCCCCATACGCACTACACGATATAGTTCATGGTCGAATGGCATGTGGGCGCTATTTGCTAGTCTACAATGATTCAGATCCGATTCTGTCATGAATATTGCGCACAGCTCTCGGTTTTTTAGCTTACTCTTGAACATCGACAGGGATCCATTCAGCTGCGAAAAACAACATCAATCAATCAAAGTGGATAGACGGTGACTTAAATGGGCTTAGTCTAGCTGCAACGGTGTTGCCGCCAAGATGGAGTGGGTGGATGTGGTGATAGCTGGGACCCGGGTTTCTCCTTTTAATTACTCATCTTTGTGTTCGGTTATACATTTCACCAATACCTTAAAGGTAGACATGAAATATCACAAATCGACTTCTCTAGACAGATCAAATGTAACGTGCGAGGAACACCCTGCCGACGACAAAACTGACGCCCTCCTGAAAGAGTTATCTGACAATCTGTGAAAACAGATGACAAGCATCTCGCCAATGGAAAGCTGCGGAGTTCAATCTTTGTTCGTATTTGTCCCACTCGCTCATGGCAAACGCCAAGGAGCTGAACACAATCACTGATCCCTGCAACAGACTCGGATTTTGCTTGCTCCAGGGAGTCCTCAACCGGAGCACCCCTGGCGCCGTTTCCCGTTTGCTTCATTCTCGACTTCGACGGAAAAGTGCAACTCCGATGTAACGCGAGGATAACGTACTCGTTCTACAGCACTGCGAACCTTCCAATGTGCTACCATGTAACAAATGAGATTTTTGTGCTCATTGATGCCTCGACGAAACGGGGACAATTGATATCCCGGAACTCTAGGTGAAGCAAGGTCGCTATCGTCATGGGTCTCCATCCTCCAATGGCACCACTCGCGGACATCAGCCGGAGGAGGAATTTTTTATCTTATCAATCTAGGCCCGCCCTCAACCCACCGGTGCGATCCTTTGAACCACTAGTGCGCGAGTACTTTGCCATCCTTCAAGACGAACATAAGCCAAAGATTGGCCGAACGCACCCGAGACCATCCCCGCCACCCTCGACCGGCGCGGTCGAGGTCTCTGTCCATAATCAAGACCACAGTCTAGACATGGATATTAGCGGCCAACTGCCATGTGGCTGTTCCACTCCCATGCGGGCCATGCCTTGGCATCTTTGGGCTGTCAGGAACTTTTTAAGAACCCTTCAGGTCGCTGCCGTCTGTGCCGCATTTGAAATTCCGTCGTTCCTGTTACTTTGGCCAAGACAATCAATCTTTCATTCGGATTCTCGGATTCACCCTGTCGCCTCGTGCGCTTTATCCAAATAACATGGGTCATACAGGCGCAACTCCCGACACCCCGGCAATTGTTTCCGGATACCCGGGTACCGGAAACGTCGACGAGAAGGGCCCCGAGTTTTTCGATGAAAAACCCGCCCCCGAGGATATTGACCCTAACACAGGCGGCCTTGCCGGTGTTGAGAAGATTGAAGCACTAACGCAGACATGGACGAAGCCATGGCTCATCGCTGCTTACATCTTGTACGCAACTCGAGTAGTAAAGTTGGTGAACAGTTGCTAATAGTGAGCAGAATTTGGGCGGTGTTCTTCGTTGACTCCCTCCAGCAGCAGATCTCGAGCTCTCTGCTTCCCTACGTCGTCAGTGATTTTGGTCTGCATGGCCTTATGGCAGCGACCGGTATTATCTCGAATATCGTCGGCGGTGTCAGCAAGTTGCCCCTCGCACGTGTTCTTGATGTCATTGGCCGTACCACTGGACTTTGCATCATGCTGTCTTTCGTCGTTATTTGTTAGTATCTCCGTGATACCACATGTTTTATCCATGACACCCGACTAACCGGCGCACTCAGCCCTGATTCTGATGGCTGTTTGCCAAAACGTCGAAACCTACGCCGCTGCGCAAACTTTCTTTTGGACGGGTATGAATGGTGTTGGATACGTTCTCAACATCTTCATGGCCGATACCTCGACGCTCAAGAATCGCATGATACTGTTCGGTTTCACGTCAACTCCATATGTCTCGAACACTTTCGCTGGACCCGCTGCCGCTCAGGCATTCCTTGAAGGTAGCACCTGGAGATGGGGATACGGCGCGTTTACTATAATCATCCCGGCCATCGTGGCGCCCTTGATTGTGATTTTCACTGTCCAGATGAACCGCGCCGTCAAGCAAGGTCTCTACGTGAAGAAACAAGAGAACCGCACCTTCTGGGACTCGATGAAATACTGGATTATTGAGCTTGACGTCGCTGGCATGCTTCTCGTCGTTGCCGGGTTCTCGCTCCTTCTGCTGCCTTTCAGCTTGGCTGGATACCAGGCCCACCAGTGGCGCGAGCCCAGAATCATCGCCATGATTGTACTCGGTGGACTGCTCTTGGTCGTCTTCCCCTTCTACGAGAAACACATCGCGCCCAAGTCATTCGTCCCCTTCGAGCTTTTTAAGAACAGAACTGTTCTCGTTGCCTGCCTCCTGGGAGGAAACATGTGGATCAGCTTTTAGTGAGTTGCCCGAAGCTGTGTTAAAGATATTTCACTAATCCGTTCTAGCTGCTACAAAGTCCAATTCTCCTCATATCTGCAAGTTGTTTACAATCTCAGCGTCTCTCGAGCTGGTTTCATCACCAACATCTACAACATCGTTTCTTGCGCTTGGGCCGTTCCAGTCGGACTGTACGTTGGATTTCTTCTGGCTCCGTTGTACGACCATGCCGTTGACAAATTACTAGTCTCATGCGCTTTACCGACCGATACAAGTGGCTTGGCTTGGCCGCGGTCCCTCTTCAAATTCTCTCTACTGGTTTGATGATCAAGTTCCGTATGCCCGATACCAGCGTTGGGCTAGTTATCATGTGCGAAGTTCTCGGCTCGCTGGCCGGTGGTACCATTGTCATGGTTGAGCAGATTGCCGTTATGGCCTCCGTTCCTCACCGCGACGTCGCCATTGGTCTCGCCCTGCTTGCCATGATTACTAGTGTCGGTGGTGCCATTGGATCATCCATCAGTGGTGCCATCTGGACGAACTTGATGCCAGCCAAACTGGCTGACTACCTTCCGGACGAGCTCAAGGGAGAGGCTCTTCTCATCTATGGCGATCTCACAAGACAACTGAGCTACGAATGGGGAACTCCTGAGAGAGATGCTATCGTACTCGCCTATGGCGAAACTCAGAAAGTTATGATCATCGCGTCCCTGGTTGCGTTAGCGGGGCCGATTGTATGGGTTTCGTTAATGAAGAACCACAAGTTGAGCGAAAAGTCACAGACAAAGGGAGTTTTATTCTGATAGTTTACGTAGCCTTACATAATGATCAGCCCTGATAAGTGTTTATCTGAACTACCAGCTGAGTGGATTTACTATTTCAGAGTTTCGCTTACCCATTGCCGTAAGATATAAGACCCTATTTGACCTGCGGTTGCGGTGCCGCTTTGGCGACAGCCTTGGGTCCGTAATCCAAACCCCTCCTGTCTAGGTCTAATGTTATCGCGAACGAAGAACATGGACCCAAAGAAGCTTCAACAACGATAATAAAGCACCTTTCCTGGGATGAAACCTCATGATGGTCTCAATGTCCCTATAGACCATGAGAGCTTTGCATGTCAGGAGGACCTGCATGTGTGGCAAATAACGCTTAGAGGCACAAATTGCTGGGTATGATGCTGGATATGGTGCTGAATATGAGGTTGCTCAGTGCCCTAAAATGTGGGCGTTGCAAGCAACATCTAGCTAGCATCAAGCCACCACAATGTTGCCAAGGGTGTTACTAAGCTCAGGAGTGGATGATGAGTCGAGTCTTCTGTGACAACAATGACCTATGAGCACACACTACAAATACAAGTAATCAAGCACATTCATCAGCAAAACAGGTCACGGCGACAAGGACAAATCTCGCGAACTCATCGAGGAGGACATGGGGAACCCAAAAGTGGACTGTTGACCTAAATATATGTCACGAGTCTAGAGCACGCAGCCAGGCATAGGATAACGAGGTGTGTAAGTACTTGATTTCTGGAAAGGGGTAGTTACAGGCCAAGGCCCATAGAAATAGCTGTTCGATGGGCCGTCACGTGTCATGGCGCATGACGAGGCTGAAGTCATCAGCCACAATATCACGAACCTCTTGTGACAATATAATATATGTCAACAAGTATAGCTGGGCAAACGCCAGGCCAAATGAATACTCAGGCTTGGATTCCGCAATCCGGAGCTGAGGTGGGACCGGAATCCGGAACCCGGAACCTGGGGGGAACGGCACCGACTGCCGAATCCGTCCCCTGATCTTCATGTCGAGAAGTACGCAAGGGCTAAAATTACTTGAAATAGAAACTTGCATGCTGACTACGTTCTAACCAAGTGGATGACGGACCGAAGAATCTCTGGACTGAGCGAGTCGGGAGTTGATTTTGGTCATTGTAGAGGAAGAGTGCAGTGGGCCGAGCCAGTACTTTGTGCCACCTTTAATCCTGGTCCACCCTCACTGTCACAACCAATCTGCATCTCCCGAGTTCCTTTCTAGGAGTTGGTGTCAAGTGTAACCTCCGCAAAAAGGACTGGATAGCATCGCTAACTCGCAGCTGCAGGCCTTTTACCCCGCCATGCGAGTCTTTCAAGTCATGCTCTCCCTGTCCTGGCCCTACCAAAGGGGCAGTCTGAACCATCCGGAAACCACCTGGAGATGCGTCCTCCTTGTGGATAGTGCGGAGAACTGGGGATCCCTCGTCAAGCACCCACGGGGAAACGCTGAGCAAGGCCTACGTTCAAATTCCGACGTAACACCTTTAGACTATAATACTTCCAATGATCCCACCGCCATTTTGGATTTTCAAAAGCGGATGCTGCATTGTCAAAGTAGAGGCGGTAGCGACAAATCTTGAAGTTGGAAGTTTCTTATCACGCCCGCGACCCATTTCGCCAATCATGCCGGATACCAAGAATGAAACAATGGTACAGCATGACGACAAGCTGCAGTTGGAGCAGTTTGAGAACGTAGACACAGCCGCAGCAGCGGCGTTACCCGAGTCGCATTCCAATGAGAAGCTTGGGTTTCACGATTTGTGGGAGAATAGGCGTGTGTTGGGTTTTTGTCAGTTCATCCGAAGACGCCAAACCACCCGCCGCCATAAGTTAATGACTTCTAACGTTCACAAATCTCAGGTTTACTAATATATCTTTTACCTATCAACTTTGGCTACGAAGTCTCAACCATTGGAAAACTCCTCGCCGTCACCCCCTTCGCCCAGCGTTTCGGTCACGAAGTCAACGGAAAATGGCAGGTCGCTGCCCGCGACCAGCAGATTCTCAATGCAGCGGGCACTATTGGTATCTTCGTCTCAGCCTTTGCCACGGGTTTCATCAGTGACATTTTTGGCCGTAAGAAGACCATTGGTGTCGCTTGCATCATCTGCTGCGGTGGCACGATTCTTCAATACTTTGCTACAACCGTAATGATGCTTTTCGGCGGCAAGGTCATCGCGACTTTCGGGTTCGGCTTAGGGCATTCACTAGGCCCAGTCTTCGTGGCCGAGCTTGCACCGGTCAAGATGCGTGGTGTCTGCCTTGTGTTGGTCAATACGATGATTACGGTGGGCCAGTGGCTTAACTCTGCCACTGTATTGGCGAGTGACCATTACAAGAACGATCTCTCCTGGAGGATCCCTCTGATCACTCAGCTTATCCCTCCGGGTGTGCTTCTTTGCGGTCTGGCTTTTTTGCCTGAGTCTCCTAGTTGGCTCTTGATCAAGGGCCGCCGCGAAGAGGCTGCTAAGTCATACCTGCGATTCAACGGCCCCAACTTTGACGTAGACGCCGCTATGGCTGTTGCTACAGTTGCGATTGCTAGGGAGCAGGAGGCCAAGAAGGAACAGGAGTCAGCTCGCTGGATCGACTGCTTTACCGGAACCAATCGCCGCCGAACCCTCATTATCGTGATGGTTTATCTATCACAGCAAGCGATTGGTGTCAACTTCGTTTCAGGGTAAGTACAGAATCCGCTCAAGTCAAAATTAACCGTCGACTAACTGCTGCATAGATATCTCACGTCAGTTTTTCCCCAATCTGTCGAACCAGAGCAAGGACCAAAGCCTAACTAACAGCTTTACAGGTATTATTTCCGTTTGGCTGGTGTGAACAACCCCCTTGCAATTGGCCAAGCAGCGTATGCGATCCAATTCGTCGGAAACATGACTTCCTGGCCACTTGTCGACCGATATGGAAGACGGCCCTTGATCGTCGGCGGCGTCTTCTCGATGACAGCTCTCCTACTACTCATTGGTGGCATCAGCACGATTGGCAACCAGGCATCGCTGTCTGCAACTGTAGCTTTCATGGTCATCTGGGGGTATATGTACCAAGCAACCTTAGGTGCCGTTGCGTACTCTGTTGGAGGAGAAACCGCTAGGTGAGTCACAGCACTAGTTCGAAGCCATCGTTTGTTCAAGTATTGGATTGTTCTCGGCCGCGGCACATGGCCAGCCCAGAAATTGGGTTGTGGGCCTTAAATTCAGCGACCCAGAGATAAGAAGCACCACACAACAGGGGCGTGCCTTGCTAACTAGACGGAAAATACAGTGTTCAACTTCGGCAAAAAACCTACAGCATCAACATAATGTGCTCCACGGCTGCGTCGTGCTTGGTGTTGCAGGTGCTGCCATACCTACTCAACACAGACCAGGCCAACTTGGGAGGCAAGATTTGCTTCATCTTCTTTGGCCTGTCATTGCCCATCTGCGCCTGGTTGTATTTCTACTTCCCCGAGATGAAGGGCCGCAACTATGCAGAGATTCAAGAAATGTTTAGCAATCGCGTGCCGGCCCGGAAGTTCAAATCACATGTTTGTGAGGTCGGCGCTGGTGGGCAAGAGGAAAAGAAGCTGCAGGAAGAGGCATGAAGGGGCAAGCGGCGGATACCAAAGATGTAATTTCTAATGAGTGTGACATGCGTGACATGTTAGCAAAAAATCTTGGAAATCATAGGGCTTTGTTCTCGAAGCTTAAATGAAGCACACAAACAGCGGTAATTGAGCGCACGATGCCCCGTGCCGCCGTTCGCAACCATTGGTGGACCGGCTTCCTTTGCACATTTCGGTTGGCCCGTGGTCGAAACCCGGCCGAAATGACAAGGGACTAATGCGAAGACGATGATTAGCGACGTTTGGGATAAAGCAAAAGACACTGTGGGCCGGGGTCATGATCGGAAATTAGGTGTGATCCTGACAGGACCCAAGCCAAGACTTGACAATGTTGACAGAGTCTCAGCAACTCCCAAATCGCGTCCACATTCTTCTCTTAAGATACCCGCTCTCCACCATGTTCTCCAGATCAGCGTGGTTTTGGGGGCACAAAAACCACATTACATTCTTTGCACAGCCTTAGTTGACTGCTGATCCGTCGATCGCGAACACTTTCAACGTTACACTCATTTACAAACACCACATCAACCATGCTGTCTGGCCGCATCTACTGGCTTGGGGCCACTCTGCTGGCTTCATGCTCTCAACTCGCGAACGCTCAGTTGCCTGCGGATGCCATCGAGCTCGATCTCGTTTTTCCTCGCGACGATGGGAAGTACGGCGAAACCAGCAACGGCTACCCCATCCTTCTCAACGTCCAGAACCCCGACGTCGCCTACAAGTATGGCTACAACTTCGTTTGGGATATCTATTCTAGAAACAAGAATTCGTATATGCGCACCGCTGCCCACGGCGTCATGGGCGCCTCCATCGGTAACGAAAGCACCTTCGGCAATGGCCCGCATCTGGAAGTTGGAAGGACCGGCCATCTCGCTGCCGGCGACTACACCTTTGCCTGGGTCTTTGGCATGGGTGCCCAATGCGAATTCACCGAACAGCCTGATTACAGCGAGTACAATCTTAACCCTCGCATTGCCAATGGCAGCTTCAACTTCGTCGTTGAGACTGACGGAAAGGAGCCGACCTTCACCAAAACCTGCCCGACCGCTATTGGAAGTATGAGCTATGCCTCTACGACTACTTACAACTCCGAGGCGACAAGCGTCTGTGGTGTCACCGCATCTGTCACGCACGATGCCCAACCCTGCTCGGCTACCGTTAGCGACGACCAGGCAACGAGCATTTACAGCGCGCTGGGATACGCTGCCGCGACCGGATCTTCCAAGGGAGCCGCATCTCACAGCTCCGGACAACCTGCGTCTCAAATCGCCCTCTTTACCGGTGTTCTTGCAGCGGTGGCAATATTGGCATAAGCGCATTGACACCTTATCGTTGATGCAACAGGAAGAGGAAGACACACCAATGACTTGACGAAGAGTGGCCAGCTGAATCTAACGGGCAACACGACCTTCCCGATTCGCAGCCCTATGAGCATAATTCCTTTTCCAAAAGAAACAGCGGGGCCAAGGCCGCGCACACAGGCCGCACAAATGGTGTCTTATCGCACTGCTGTGCCGTCTTGTGTGCCATGGACCAGTCGCGTCGTGCAGATGGCGGGCTTGATTTCCTTGCTTGCCGTCACATCGTAGCACGACATTGTCCCAAGAATAAGCTTAGCATCTGCATTGGGTGCTAACCGGCTCGGATCTGGAACTCCGGGAGAGCCTGCGGGTGGCTGAGGAGGGTGCGGAAGAGGGACGTGATGGATACTACTCCCTGAGGGCCATACCGATGATAGGCATCCAATCATCATCAACCTTGTGCAAGGGTTAAACTATCGAGTTCAGCCCCCAATTCCCCAGATCGTTACCATATGCGGTATCTCTCGCACCTTCAGCCATACTCGAAGGCCAATGATATAGCACGCCGGCTTATGTTGGCACCGACGAGTCCAATAATACAACGGCATGCGTCGCAACTCTCCTAAAATCCATGTATGTAGCATGCAGTATGCAGTGGACCGTAAGCACTATGTGCAGGCTTCCGAATCATGGTGGACGGATGCCCAGGCTCCAAGAAATGTCAAGCTTCCTCGGCATTCTGCTACTATTTGAGTATCCCCGACTTCAAGTCAGCCGCCACTATGCAGCTTCCCGTTTGCTTGCTTTTGTTTTTGATTCAATTTCTTTTCTTCATGTGCTGAGCTTCTGACGGCAGCAACCTAAATCGGAACTCAGCAAATATGTCGCACAGGCAACACTCGCACAATGTGAGCACAAGCTCGAATGACACTATTTACGTTAGCCGGCCCAGCAGCCCATTCATTCAAGGGCCTGACAAAAGACAGAGTCTGGGATCTTACAAGGCCTACCAGCCTACTTTTGTCTCCGTCGACGATGTTCTTCCAAGCGAGCCTGCCTTAAGCAGCAACGGCGAGTCCAGGCGCTCTGTTCCCTCACGTTGGAGCAGAATGTCGGAGAAATCACAAATCAAATCAGAAAACTTCTCTTCTTCTGGTTCTTGGACGTTTGAAATTGTTAGTCTTTGCGTTACTACTCTGGCCGCAGGCGCAATCATCGGTGTTCTCGCGGCATATGACGGCAAGCCATTGGCTTCATGGCATTTCCAAATCACCATCAACGCCGTCATCGCCCTGCTGGCTACCGTAGCCACCGCAACTATGGCCGTTGTGCTTTCCAGTGGGATCAGCCAGTTGAAGTGGCTTCATTTCAAGATGCGTCGCGAACCTCTGTCTGACATGGAGGTATTTGATGATGCCAGTCGAGGCACTTGGGGGGCCCTAATGATGCTTATCAAACTCAGGGGAGGGTAAGTTGGACTTCACGGTTGTATCTGCAGTTCTTGCATCTAACTTTAGACTCTTGATAGCTATATCGGTTCTTTTGGTGCCTTCATCGCTATTCTGACGTTAGCTTTCAGCCCTTTCGCCCAACAAATAGCGACTTTCCATGCCCACACAACAAATTCCACCGAAGGTGCCACAAACCTCCGATCCCAGCAATACTTGATCGCCTTGAGTAGTCAAAGTGCATCAGAAGGCTTCATTCCAATTCTCCCGTTCAAAGCTGCTGTCTACAATGGTCTCTTCGCTGAGAATGGCAAGCCTTGGTTGAGTCTCCCCATCAACTGCCAAACGGGGAACTGCACATGGGAACCGTTCGAGACTCTTGGTGTTTGCAATACCTGTGTGGACATGACCGAATTCATGACTCGGACTTGCGAAGACGGATCTGCACCAGAAGGCGACATGACAGAGTGCGGCTGGTCTGTCCCTCTTGGTGCCAGACTCAAGACGCATGCCGATGTCTTCAGTATGACCCCGATTTTCCCACAGGGTCTTGGCGACATGTCCTATTCCACCATTATGAAGCTTGTCTTCATGGGAACCGAAAAGCAAGGAGGTATCGCAGGTGATCTTGCACCGTGGGCTCGACAGTGCACCCTCCAAGCCTGTGTCCAGACTCTCAATTCCTCGATCATCAACGGTGAGCTCAAGGAAACCATAGTCCACACAAGGACGAACGACACCGTAGCCACGGCAACCCAAGAATCCCTTGAACCCATCTATATTTCGGGAGAGAGCAACGAAGAGTCTTATCCAATTGACATGAAGGTCATGATGGGCATGCGATCGTGGTTTTCAGATTTGTTCCGTAACGGGTCGGCTTCACGGAACGAAGAGGTGATCAACAAAAATATCACGACACCAGACAATGTCATCGTCAACCTCACTGTCGGTATCTCCAGCGGTGAAACCTTTTTTGATACCGACATCGTCCAGGCGTTCTATTGGAACTACTACGAATATTCCACTGGCATCGACATGCTCATGGACGACCTTGCGACTAGCGTAACAGTCAGTTTTCGAAGCTTCAACGGTACCAACGTCACTGGTATAGCGCACACTATTGAGAGCTACATCCACGTAGAGTGGAGCTTCCTGACAGTCCCTCTTCTCACCATTCTTCTTACGATTCTCTTCTTAAGTGCTGTAATTTACCAGACGTACCGCCACAAGGCAAATTTGTGGAAAAGCAGCGTATTAGCAACCTTGATTCATGGGCTGGATAGAAGTGCAAAGGAGAGATTAGAAGACTTAAACAGTTTGAGAGAGCAGCAAAAAGAGGCAAAAACAGTCAAGGTGCAGTTGAGCGAAGGCGATGGAGGACTCTTGAGGCTGTCCAAATACGATGACATCTAGTGTTAACCTTAGATTCAATGCAACTGTCGAGAAAGCTACTCGATATTCACACATTGATGATGCTGGTTTTTATATGCTCTTCACGAATTTAATCATAAATCAAAGTTTCAAGATTGATTGCGAAGTGATGGTGATGATTGTGGAAAGAAATTGACGTGGTCCTTATGTCGATGACTTTATGCCAAGGTTAAATGGCATTAGGCAACGAAGGTAGCAGCTCAATTAGATAGATTTATTAGTATAATCAAGGGATTGCTAGAAACTTATCGTTCTGTTCTATAGTGAACGTATGACCTCTTGTAAAGGCATTCTTTGGCAGACTTAGTCAAGCCCTTATTAGACTCCAATATCTGCTGTGCATAGTGTGAAGAATGCTGTTATGAACGTGCTTGGTTAGGCCGAACGCATGGTATATTCCGAGACAGTTCGTCTCTTTGCCCTTCTGTAAAGAACATGTTCAGACTCTAACATATTCAGCGCGTATTGGGTTGCCGCCTAGATCCACAACCTCTCTAGCTGTCTCGTTGGGCATGATTTGAACCATCCACAAGTTATGATCCAGCGTAGTTCTTTACCAACGTCACGAGAGTACCTGACTAACGCAGCACAGGAAGCTCCATGTCAGTTTGCTTGAGGAAGCTAGTCAAAAGAAGATTGCAGCCTCCAATCTCCATTAACAGACAGCTGTTGGCCTACTACCACCCCTACCAAAGACTTTCCAAGGCATACGTGATATAAGACAAAAACGGAGCTTGCAAGGCCTGTCTGGACAGTATCTAATCACTCTGAGTGCGAAAGTCGAAGCGCATACGAGCCTGCCGATCCCACAATGACCCGCGTTATGACAATTAGCGTGGTAGTACCCAAAGGCTGTTGTGTAGTTCTCGGGTGCAAAGCACTCATCAGTATACTACTGTTGATCAGTATAGAAGCCGCTCACGTTGAATGAGCGAACCAAGCACTCATTGGAGGCCTTTGAGGTGGACTCCAGCTGCACAGTCGATATAAGGACCATCCGTCACGCGTCCATGACCACGGCCGTTACCACGAAACATGGGTTGAGTATCAGACAAATGATGCGTAGAGTGTATCTATTTCGATAACTTTGTTCCTGTGCAGCTAAATGTCTCTTACCTACACTGAAACTGACGAAAATACTTGTTCCGTGTGATTGCAATTTCGTATACAAAACATCGAGCAAGTCTTCCCAGGCGGTGGACAACGCTGCTCTTAGCCCGCCCCCGACTACACTTGATACTCTATGGGCCTAGATCTGGTAATAACGGTAAAAGCCCTATCTAATGAAAATAGCCTGTTTTGAACATTTTTGCACTCTCTGACGATAGACATTTTCCCAGCTTTCTAGAGCACTCAGCCCAGGGCGACGCTAAATGCCCTATGCTTTGCAGCAAGTCTTACGCACCGCATCCCGTGCTACTTGTCAAGTATATTGCCAGCAAAAAACAAAGCTTAGAATTCATCTAGGACTAGCATAACTTTCCGAGCGAGAAGCAAATTTCACCTCCCAAAAGTTTACTTGTTTTTTCGCTCTGCCGCCACTAAACAGGAGCCAAAGAACCATCGGCACCTCAGAGTTGGCCAACGACTTACAATTGCTTTACTCGATCTGCCATCACATATCAAGGCGTAATGTTAATGGCGTGTTTCTTCTGTATTTCATTTCGCTTTCTTGTTTTGGATGTGCCCGCGGTAAGATTCCTCGGTATGTTCATTTTGATCAATTGAGCTCAGATGTAACATCCAAAGCGATAAATGGCATCACGCCTGTCGTAGGCAAGCAGTTGAGGTACTCGAATGCAGCCTCTCCTCGTTTCAAGACCGAAACCTCATGGCAGGTCCGAAACTTCCGTGACTCTCCGAACGTCTTTGCATGCTTCATAGCCCCGAGATAGATGGCAAGGTGGGAGCGATGTCTTCTGGACCACTCCTCTAGTGAGTGCAAGTCAGTGAAGAACCCTGCGCCACAAGTCTCCTTCCGCATACAACCTTTGATATCTGCATTGCCGAGAAAACGCAGTCCCATAGCGCCACCATCATTTCGGTTATCCCAAAGATAGGACAGGCCGGCTCTCAGTTTTGGCTCGAGATGCTTCTCGTAGGATTCCGTCTCTTCCAATCCGCAGTTTTCCCAAAACTGTCCAGAGCGGATATGAACCATATTGTCATAGTTGATACCGACTAAGTGTTGTCCTAGCCCTTTTGGAAGAACTTGAGGTCTTGTACTTTCGGCTAGGTGATCTTTTTCAAAGAGATCGTGAGCAGAAGATGGAATCCGATCTCTCGCCGCACCCCAGTACGCCGAAAGTGTGTGCTCTTTTGTATTCGTGTCTGGCAACTTAGCTAGACCCGGAAGGTAGTCGAGCCCGGAGTAGTTCGTTTCAAGCTGAGTTATGGGCGTCGTAAAGCTTTCGCTCCAAAGTCCAATTCGATCTCGGTCTTCAGGTGACAAACGAGCAAAGATGAAAGCAATATTGAGCTTTTCTAAACTTTTTTTGCAGTTTTCGGGATTGTCCCAGTAGCAGACCCAAATCCTAGCCTCTGGAACATCATCCCCATCCAGGTGCTTGAAAGTCTCGTTAGCAAGAGGCCTGCCATCGGCGTCCCCTCTATTCAGCCATTCCTCAATCGCCGTGATTATCCTTTCCATGACCTGATAAGTCACGCTGTTGTGGAAATGAGGCTGTATGCCTATATATGCCGTGGCAACGCTGTTCACATTTTCGCTGAGGACAAGGTGCCAGCGCGGAACAGGTGGTCGGTGACCCTCTGGTCGTCGGAGTGGATAAGTTCGCGACTCTGAAGACATGTTCTTCAGTTTTGACTTTTGATCGGTAGTATGGCCGGAAACGAGTGTGTATTATTTACCTGGATACTGAAGTTTGCAAGGTGAAGTGAAACATATGCCTCCGTCATGTCTTACATAGGGCGCGTTTTTGATCATTGTGTCGGTACTGCTAGATAATTGACAATTAGTAACGCCAAACACATTAGTGGGGTCTGCTGAAGTTTCGGGCCTCAATTTTACATCCGAGCGAACGCCACGACAAGCCTAAACCAAAAAAGGCCAATCACACGACAGCCCCATTTGTAACCCAGAATTAGTACTGGATGCATCCGCTACGGGAGCACTAGTTAAAAATTTGTCTTTTGGAATCATGCACCCAATGGGTTCCCACCAACGTGTAGAACTCTAGCCAAAATGACACTGGTAACTGAGCGCACAAAAACCCCCATTACACTTGAAAGCCGCAGTAGTATGGATAA
Organism: Colletotrichum incanum; assembly: GCA_001625285.1. Lineage (NCBI taxonomy): Eukaryota > Fungi > Ascomycota > Sordariomycetes > Glomerellales > Glomerellaceae > Colletotrichum > Colletotrichum incanum. The sequence continues at coordinate 148,732 of LFIW01002328.1, forward strand.
CTCCACAACATTTGGTGTTCATATGTCCAAGCCAAAGTTGTCGATGGTTTACGAACCGCATTCTTCATTAGGTGCTAATTTCCATAAGGGAATCCAGCATCAAGATTGCTCTCCTCTTCTGCATAGCCTATAAGCCTATGAAGGCGCCAGAGCGGTAACAATATCGAATGCCGGAGTGATGTGGTTTTGAACACACTTCGGGTTTAATGTCGTGGATGTACAGTTGTTTGGTTAGTTAGCAGCCAGGACAAATCGTTCCAACTCAAGAGTGAATCACAAAAGCTCCTGGCTTCGATGATGTTCCCTACTTTGGGTGGCATAGAATGCAATATTCGTACAAAGCTCACAAGTGTCTGAACAAAAACGTTGATACACAGGGACAACCTAGCAACGTGCTTTCAAAACTCTGCGATTTTTGAGACAAGGGTTAACTAGCGCTGTGTAGCGATTCTCATGAACAAAGGTATTGTGGAAACAGGATATAAGTTTCCAATATTCCCTCGGCTACCATGCTTTTTCTGTGCATCAGCAGTCTAGAAAGAAGTTTAACAAGAAATAGTCTGGAACGCACTCTTATTATCGTAGCACGAAACCCCAGTATACTTTATTACGAAGGAAACAATATATCACAGACCTAGCCTGCAAGCCTGTCGAAGCAACCATGATTGTGTTCAACACGAACCCCGCCCATCGTGGCCCAGCACTCAAGCTTGACACTGAAGCCGCTCCAAGGGAGTCTCGCAGCTTTATCGCCTGCAAGCCACTTCTTGTGAAAGAGTATACCAGCCCCATTATCTCTCTTGAGTCCGCAAAGAGGGAAATGTCGAAGCACCCAATCCCATACTGTTCGCCTCCTGCCTTAAAAAAGATAGGTGAATCGCGAGATGAGCTGCAGCACTCCGGGGACGCCGGGAATCACGACTATCTTCATTGGGCACTGCATCATCCCGACAAGAAACCGCGGGATCCTTTAGAGCTTTGCGGTTGTGAGAACACAATGTATGAAATTGGTTCAGACAAATCAGAGCCTATGACCGAAGATGAACTGGCTCGAGGTCGGCATATGATGCAAAAGTCTGTTAATGACCTAGAGTATCCCGTTAGCCCACTGACAGCAGACATTCGAGTTGATGAATCGGTGCGGGGAGGCTTGGTTAGGACTATGGACGTAGGCATTGGTTTCGATCTCACCTATGCGACCATAGACCTGAACAATGCTGCGTTCGTCACTGGTGACAGAGAACGAATCGTTGCCGATGACGAACCAGACATAGCGCCCAATGTACCAAATTTCGATCGCCCCTCTATGTTTGTTGAACACCTGGATTCAACCACCGCGCCGCCCTTCCAGCAAAGCTCCATAGACGGCCGGACTTATGAACGGCGTTTGAATCCAAACGCTCCATCTTTCCAGAAGCTTGGTGACTCTAATGGCGCCAACCCGAAGAAGTCTTCCCATCGCGGCGGTGGGGGAAACTCACACAGTGATTCTGAGCGAGCCTTGTCTTCGTCGCGGCGAAAAGAAATACTAGTACCCGTCTGGCAATGGTGGACTATGTGGATTACTCTTGTATGCTTTCTGGTCGCCTACATCATCGTAATGATACTGGTTTCTGTTTTCTTGAGTGAAGAAATTCTCCATTTAGGCAAGGTTTGTCCATGCATCATAGAGTAACGTTATCGCGAAGGCGGACGTGATTAACCTGACGCCTGCCGCTTGAGAAAGGTAAGTCGGATTGTCTAGTTTGCACAAGTGCTTTTGGCAACAGATTCTCGGGTCTAAATCAAGTGATAGAGCAATCAGATATCAATTGGTAATTTTTCTACCATCGCAAGCATTTAGAAGCTCGTACCAAACCCAGTTCACACACGACAAGCCAGAATCAAAACCCAACACAGGCTATTTCGACTTCAACTTTGTTTCAATGTTTCTGTGATGATTCTACCTATGATATCTTCAGTACGTCAGTTATGTAGATATTTCACAGCAAGCTTTGTTCTGGAGTGGCTTTCTCCCGGTCACTGTCCCATGGCCTCCTTGATGTTCGGAACTATACCAGCACAATGTAATTTCAGCGTCTCGACTGAATCATAGTTACTTTATGATATTCCTACTTGGTGCATGTAAGCTGGCTTTAGACAACTCAATATCTTCCAACTCCAGAATGACGTCCAAGAACACTAAACTCACGGTTACCATTGCTATGCTGCAAGCTGGCTAGCACATTATGCCCTATCTATGATATCTGCTATGATGCGAACGTACGGATCAAAGCCACCAAAGTGCAATTTATCGAATTTGTTCACTCCCTGTAGAAGTTGTTAATAGATAGCGTCATGTGCCCCTTGGTTTTCTTCCCCTTAAGAAACTTACCCAAAGTATTTCCAGTCTCACAAATTCAACATGAGTGATGTAAACAACAAACTAGTTTTCAAGAAAAATTTAGTCGACATTCAAGAAAAGCTGGTTGAATAGAGTGCGAACTAATTCAAGCCTATCAGAAGCCGAGCTTTAGAGGCATTTCACACAAACAAGCTCAAGCTTTTTGCCGATGTTTGCAAAATCATCAGACGAAACGCCGCCCGGGCAGGTTGATCAGCGTTTCAGACCGTTTCACGATTCTGCACACTCTAACCCCTATATAAAGGCTGGAGGGTAATTTGATTTTCAGCTTCTAACAGTTCCACGTAAAGTTATCTATTGAACCTACAGCTACCCGAATAACTGTGTATAAGTACGATAGGTTCGTGAAACATATTGATGGTGTCACAGATATAGAGCCCGACTCGGTTTTCGGCATCTATTCCCGCTTTGAGCAGACTTCTTCGGATAAGTGTACCGCAATGTTTTTTGTGGGTGATTTGAAATTGGTGTTTTAGAGAAGGTTCAGCTAATATACGGAAGGCCAAAATTCTTGGCAGCTCTGCGCTTGCGAGCGCTTGTGGACTCTCTGGTCGGCACATCACGAACCAGCCTTCGCCTCTGGTAGGGTAGGTAACGATGATTACCCGATCAAACTACTTGGGCGCTTTGCTGACATAGGTGTAGTGTTATCAGCAGAGCTAGGGGAGGGGATCCGTTACAGAGCCTCAGAATTCTCAACCCCTATCCAGGCATATTCGCCTATTATGACGGCCGCACCGGAGAGCGGTTTCATTCCGATCAACCCAACTGGCTTGATGATGGAGCTTTCACTCTAGGGGTATCGACATACTCTATCATTGAAGGAAATGAGGCTATTATTTTTGACTCTCACATCACATCAGATCACGCTGGTGCTGTGATGCGCCATGTCCAAAGCCAAGGAGCCACCAAGATGTCAGTTGTGATTAGTCACTTCCACAATGATCACATTGCCGGAACCGATGTCTTCGCCAAGGGGGGTGCTACTATTGTGGGGAACGACAGGACAGCGAGGACGGTACAGCGTAATACGCAGAATCTTGCTGCCGATGACCCTCCAATCCAGGCTGTACCTCCTACGGATCTTTACACTGGCACGAGGGCTATGAAGGTCGGGAACTTAAGCGTTGAACTTCACAACTTTCAGATACACACTCCTGATGGCACAGTCCTTTGGATTCCGTCAAAGCAACTGTTATTTGCTGGTGATACTCTTGAAGACACAGCAACCTTCATTGCAGATGCCATGAGTCTGCCCACGCATCAAAAAGAGCTTCAACGCATGGCAACCTTTCCCATCTCAAAGATCTTACCGGCTCATGGTGAGCCTAATCGCATTGCTGCGGGTGGCTACAACGCAACTTTTATCAATGCCACACTGCGATATATCGATGCCATGACAGAAGACGTCCCTCAACCAGCTGCTTGGACACAGCCTCTTTCTCAGGTCGTTGCTGCTGACGTGGCCAGTGGTGACTTGATCTATTTTAATCAGTATGAGGAGGTACACAAGAGCAACGCGGACTCAATTCAGAGAACTCGTGGAAGAGGCGATGATATCTGAGGAGCCGCCGATGCTGTGCGTCATTTATGTTTGGGTTAACATTTGTTGTCCACTTTCTTGGGGTTGCCGCATGTTGAAAGCCTTCTTGCGTCAGATTTCAAAAGGATTACCACCAGTTTTGTAGCGAAAACTATCAGATCTAACATGCGAGAAATGTTCATTAATCGACCTTTGCTTGTAATCTGTTTGAGCGTAGCTCCTTCCTGCGGAGCGAACCACAGAGGCCGAGTATTCTCATCTAGCCTATGATATCCCTGAAGAACACCAACGGAACGATGTCATCCAAACAGATCTAGTCGATTTGACAGTTACTTTAAGCTAGAAGAGTATCGAGACCGACTTTCTAATTCTTGTCAGTGTCTGCCACCTACGACTATTTTCAAATTATCGAGCCCTTGAACTCATTAACATTCCAATGGCCTTGATCGACACATCAAACCAGGCGAGGAATTTAACACTAAACTCATTCTTGTAGCTACCTCGACACGAATAGACGCCTTGGTTTCGTTGATGATGCAGAATCCTAGACGAGGGTGCGATAAAGCACAGTGTGATCCACGGAGAAGGCTGGTATGGGATTCCCTCTAGGCACAGATAACCACAAAATTGAGACACTGGTAAACCAGATTTCCACTTGTCTCCCGATTCTTGTGACGACGTTTCAACGAGCTTGCCAATCCAATGCACATTCCCAAGTGCTGATAACATGCCCGCTTTATCTCTGTGTCGCGATCGCCAAGGTAGACCTGCGATAACTAGCACCCACTTATACAGTTTTACATCGACAAAAGTTGTGTGACCAATAAAAACCCGGTCAAATGCGATACACAAGGTCTCACTACGTCAGGGGCAGAACGTAACTCAAGTGTCTCGCATTACTTTCAAGTTTTGGGAACCTGTGCATACGACGTGAACCCAGAACTTTAATTCCTAGGGGAACGTGCAACCTGCGGTGGCTTCGCCCACAAAGTTGTATGACGTCGTCGGTGCATGCAGAGGGGGAGTGGAAACGGCGCTGTTGACGAAGTAACATAACCTCCCACCAGCTCTAACGGAGTAGCCCGTCAGAGCATTACAAAAAGGCAGTTATCTGTACCTTCATGTTTCCACTCGTAACCTCTATGCTAGTTTCGCTCGACTGAAGCTAACGCTCACGGACTCTCCCTAGTGGAAGGTTCCGACCCCCTTATCCAAGACAGCCACTTGACCTCAATCAGCTACGTAAGCCGATAACGAGGTAACCGAAAACGAGCCCCCCAAATCACTCGCAACTATCGCTCAACGCCATGCCTTCAACACGCTACGCCGCTTCCGAAGTCCCGGACATGAACCTGTATAAACTGAACCGGGTTCACCGTACGCTTGAAAGGTTAAACGACAAGACAAAATGGACAGCGGATGACACCAAGTCTTTTGACTGTATGCACTATCTGGGCGATGCAGCAATTGAGAACGCCACCAAGGAGTTGGGGCTCAAAGCCGGCGACAGGGTGCTCGATATCGGGTCTGGCTTCGGCGGGACAGGCAGATATCTGTACCGACATCACGGTGTTACAACTGCCGGCATTGAATTGCAGAAGGACATTCACGATATTGCCCAGACTATCAACGAGAGATCCGACACTGGCAACAGGGTAACGTCCATCAACGGCAACTTCCTTGAGCTTGATCCCGGTCTGATGGGCGCGCCCGTGGACCATATCGTCTCTTTCCTCTGCATCCTGCACATTCCAGAGCGAGAGGCCCTTTTCAAAAAAGCGTGCAATGTCCTGGAGCCAGATGGAAAATTGTACATTGAAGACTTCTTCGCGCGAACGGCCATTGATGACAAGACTCTCGAGGTACTCAGAGATTCTGTTTCGTGTCCCTATCTACCTGACAGGAGTCACTACGTGGAAGAGCTTGAGGCAGCCGGCTTCGAGGTTCTCAGCTGGGTCGACATGTCAAACGCATGGACAGAGTTTGTGCATCGCCGTGCTCAAGAGTATAAAAAGGACCCTACTATAGATGCCGACCTGACAGCGTTCTACGATGCCGTGGATCAAGTGTTTGCTGGAGGCCAGGTTGGCGGAGCAAGGATTACCTGTCAAAAGAAGTGAGTGCATACTGCACCGTGTCTTCCAACCCCACCGTTGCTCCTGAAGGCTTGGGCGTTGAAGTGTATTCTCCGTAGAGAAAAGTTTTGTGAAAAAGAAGTTGAACAGTCACGGCAACTTGTTCGCCGAGACCAAATCCAAGCTGTCACAAGTTCCAACATGCGCATTTGCGATATTCAAGACTTTGTAACTCATCTATACACGTAGCGTTCATTTTCACACATCAAGCTGCCACTGGCGTGTAACCATCATTGATTCGGGGTGGAGGCCTTTCTCGCCATTACTCATGCGCTGTTGAGGTTTTGCTAATGTCAGGCGCCCACTGGGGCTGGGATACCGACCGAATGTAAAGTTGCGCATATGGTGGCCACAACCAGCTTCGGCGTCGGGCTCCTCCGAGCTTGCCCTCCACGCTTTCCGCGGAGAGAAGTGAAAGCAAACAGGGCGCCTGAGCTCTTCACTCTCGCCCCTTCGGCAAGACGACGCCTCCACCAACGTTTTTAGTATTGGGTAAAGTAACGGTGCCATCTCCAAAATAACTCTAAACTGGAGGCAAACATGATGGGCTCGTTCTATCACCATTAATAGTACTTTCAACGATGCGTGCGGGCATTGGGGCTAGAGAAAAAGAACATGAGATGACTGGTGAAAAACGAAAATCATGCTCAGCCAAGTACTTAAACCACGGGGGCCGTGGGACTCTGGGTACCTTATCTCACAGGTTGGGTATGATACACATTTTTAAAAAAAAGTACCAACATCCCGGGGACCATCGAAGAGCAAGGTTTCGTACGGCTGTCTCAGAACGGACGAATCAGGAAAGTTTCCGCATAGGGAACAATGCCCTAGTCGGGAAAGCTCATACAGCTTGGAGCTAGAGAGCAGCACTATCCTACGCTTGTGCTGTTCCTCTTCCCTGAAAACCGATACCGAGCATTCCACTCTGTGCCAGATGGTGGGGTGTAATGGGCTGGCGTCGGGGAGTTAACGCAAAGACTTCAAAAATCAACAAAACAAGTAACTACTGAAAGCAAAGCTTACGCACAGAAATGTAAGGCATGCATGCGTACACACACGTCCCTGACGCTCGAGACAGTGCTTGGTATTGGTCCGAGTTATTCGTAAAAACTGTACACGAAATCGTGTGGCCTGTCCGTAAGAAGCATAAGTCAGTAGGTAGATCATTGTCTGAGTCAGCCTTTAGTTGTGATTAGTGAAAAAAGCCGATTGATCACAGAACACCTCCCCTCTCTTCCTGGAACTTGGCGTTATATCCGGCCGTTGGTTGGATAATGCGAACTCTTAGATGGAGATTTGTGATCTACAGCTAGTGAGACAGGGGTTGAAGAGTTGGGAAATCTGCCGATGGGATGGGGAGCTCCGCATGGCTCAGGGACATGCGGAAAGCCCGGCTTCCGAAGACATTCAGGAATAGTGCTCGATGATGCTCCCAAATCTTGCGACTGTACAGGTGGCTTGTCGCGGTTGAGACCTCGAAAAACTGTCGCAAGTTCGGTTCAACGGCCGATTTAGGACTCGAAAAGCCCGATGACGACGCATTGAATTGATGAGTAACTATATCGCAAACAATTTGATTCAACGCAGCTCGACCATGAATCCATCTGCGCTCGTGCTGCGGCGTTCTTATCGAATCTCGGCATCTAGACAGAAGCTTCAAACGCCCTGTCCGTCACAGAGATGAAATCACTTTGTATGACATCGTAAGTCTTGGTAAGCGAAGTCTATTGACTCACCCATGGTCATACTTGCCATGAAGCGCTTTCACTCGACAGGTCGACAGTGCAGGTGTTGGCGTGATGCACGCAAGGGTGTGGCAAATCCGGACAGCCTATCGTCCCAAGCTAGCAATAGCTGGTATCTGTACAGACTGCGCCGGCATAAGGGTTCCAGAGGAGGTGGGCACATGAGCTGACACACATGCGAATGTGTGTGACTACTCCCGTCAACATGCGTGGCGGACGGGGATTGGGCGCAAATGGAGGATAGTGCTCGTAAGACTTGGCCTGCGGTTGGATCGTTGGGAGTAAGGCCAAGAAGACAAGATTGATTGGCCATGCGGCGATAACGGGACGAGGTACTAAATAAGGAAAAGTTCAACAAATGAAATGGTATTGCTCCGTAAAGGCACGCATCCTTTAGAAAAAGCTGCAGAGTACTGCGTAGATATTACGTATCGCGCGAGTTGAGAGGGACGAGGGCGACGAAATGGGCAAGACACCCTAAGTAGCGGAAATTACAGGGTGTTAGAGAAGAATGCAATGCACACAAGCATGTTTGCCTTTCTACGACGTAAAGGCCTGTCTTGGTAACAGGGTACGGAAAATGTTCGGTCTCGTAATGATTCATCTCTGTTTGGCCTGCCCCATTTTATTGTGTGAAGCCGATATTGAAGGGGGTAGATTTCTGTACGAGTGGCTCGGCTAACTTGGCGGCCTTCCCAAAGTAAAGGCCGGCTGTGCCGAGCATGCATTCCACACTCCCTACATAGGGCCTCCGTGTTATCGATGGTGTTTATAATCAGTTGTTTGCATGGCAGTTTTGTGATTATGCTTTCCATTCCGCGCTGTAACAGATGGGAATGTAAGCTGATATGACCATGCACCGTGACTTTGCAAAAACTCCCAAATTCCTGCGAAGGCAAAACTTTGTTCCTAAATACGACGCGATCGCACGGGTTCTAACAAAGGGTCAGCGCCCGTTGGGTGGTTCGTTGGTACAGAGTACTGCGGTCGTTGGTTCCGCGAGTAATGAAGACCAAGGGCGCAGATGGATTTATGGGACTGACCGCCGTCAGGCGCATATTAGAGTTGTGAAGGGTAAGATACAGTTCCTCAGAAATTAAAAATAAAATAGATAGATACGGGGTGATTCCCAGACATGCATACATGTTTGTGCAGAGTTTGCAGTTATTTCAGTTTACTGTGGTTACGAAGAGGGTGCGTAGAAAGTCGACAGGGAAGACAACACTAAGAGGCGCAAACAAAGGTACGAGAAAGCAATGCCATTTCCGAGGTTTGGCCTGTGCCACTGGTGAGTCGAGATACATAGGAGAAATGGGAATGCGCCACACCCAGATCGAAAGGGGGGCGTGGATATCGGTACACTACAAGGTATACAGCTTGATCATGTAATAGTAAACGTTAGGTGAGTGGACAAGCACAGGATGTGTTTGGGTGCAGACGATGGAAACACTTGCTTTTTCCGGTGGATGCTGTCTACAAGCGTTGCAGCCATTGTGTGGTGGTCTCTTTCTTTCTTTCTGTTGATCGAGCGTTTGCGTCGAGGCACGAGTGCGACGCCAAAAGGGCGCAGCATGTATCTTTTGGTCCGTTCGGTTGCGTGTTAGGTTTTCATATAGCTGACCCGCCGGGGGACATGAGCGAATTAAAGAACGATGTGGTTTAGTATCCGTAGAGAAAAGCTTGAACGGGTCTTGTTCATATTGGTTTAAATGGAAGCATGGCTGCGTGAGACGGGCCAAATTACTACAACGGTGCTGAGGAGGAGCTTTACAGCGTGTGGAGCGTGCATACAATGTACGTGCGTGCAGCAGTGTCTGGGAAGAAAAAACCCAACGAACGGATCAACCTATCAAAGATGACCTCCAGTATCCCACAACTGCAAAAGGGGATCCGCGGGCATGCGGAGGGGTTGAGGGAGCACGCGCACCTAGTTGAGTGCAAAGTCTTTAGTCTGTTTTGAGTTGAGCCGGCGGAACCATACTCCGTCTTGGACGTGGCAGCATCATCGATGATTCCAGCTTGCGACTCTCTTGTGACATGGTGAGGAGGGTACGAGTATGGGCAGCCAAGGAGGGTCCATAAAGTGCGCGGATATGTGGACCGATGATCAGGAGTGTATGGTACCAAAGTACTAAGCCGTGCCCTGAGCGAGGAACGAGATCCAGAAAACGGTGCAGGCTGATGTTAGACGGACCAGAACAAGATGCCGATCTGCTAATGGTCCTCTGGCCGGCAGCCGTTCCATGGCACTCTCAATGTTAATGTTTTGCGCCTGTAAGGTAGTCGTTTGGCAAGGGGGTCCGTGACGAGTCGCGTGGGAAGGGAGGGCGAAAATTACCTAAATCGACGGCGGAATCAGCCAATTGACGAGGCGATTACAAACTGTATGACGGCGCAATTATACTCGTGCCCCCTTACGATGCAAGGTACTCACTCTACTTGCACGGGCCGGGTTGAGGTGCCAAGTCGTGGGTAAATGGAAAGCATGAGTTTGATGGTGGATGCGTTGTTGCAGCATCCTTACGACCAACGAGAGAAGAGAAGTGAGCGACGCCCAAAATTTGGCAACGGACTGTTTGTCCGATGCGTCTGAAAAGAGTAAGACGAGGTATCGCGTTTCCGATGAGGGTCTTCATAAAGGTAAGGTAATGTGAGGTCAAGCTGGGCGGTGACGAGGTGTGTTGGGAGTGAGATGAGATGAGGAGGTAAGCGACCGGGGGCTCTCATGGCCGGGCAGGCAGGCCCTGCCATGGCGCGCACCTTGTATCGGGGGTCGCAGGGCACAGGGTGATACGGGGCCTTGTGCAAATCAAATGTACTCCCCGGCCATGTTGTCTTCCTGCGTCGCCTTCCAGCATCCTCTAGGGACAAGTGCGGTAGTGGGTGGAGATGGACGGCGAAGTGAGCCACGAGGGATCAGTCATGATGCCTCGAAGGTTTTTTTGGCTCCTTTGGCTTGGGCTTGGCCAGGGAGGGGGTGAGGTGCTTTGAGGAAATCAAATGAAATGCGAGCTTGCTTTATGAATACTGTGGCACGGTGGAGGCACCGATATGGGAAAGTCAATGATGAGCGACTGTCCGGATATTTCGGACGTAAAATCTACTCATTGGATGGAAATATGGCGTATGGTGCAGGATCGGGATTAGGCTTGGACTATATGTGGCGTTAGGCTAAGTCTACCGTGTCAGATGTGTAGTGGAAAGACTGTGCTCCATACCCGTGTGTGAGAGGGAGGGAGAACCCAGCGCAGATGGGAATAGGCACGGATACGTGGCTTATGTACTCTTGTATAGGTATGCGAATTGAGCGAGAGGTACGCGTGCGGGTCAGTGTACGTACCTCTCTGTTAGACAAGTGAAGTATCGACACAGAGGAAACGCTATGTCCATCCTGCGTAGGGTGCCGATGGGATGAGTGGTGGTGGTGGGTGGTCCCCATGAATGAAATGTGAGCGCGATCCATGGCGTCCATTACGAACCGGGCGCGGAGTTTAGTTTTACAGGCAACGGAGTTTAGCTAGCAAGGAAGAAGAGAGAGATGGGTACAAAAGACTGAAGGATTTTTTTTTTTTTTAAAAATTCAAATAAAACCCAACACATGAGTAAGAGATACGTACCCACCCGTCTTGCATTGTCCAATCCTAGCAAGGCCTGCCCGAGGTGAACGTATCTCTCTGTCCGTTCCTCCCTCATCTCTCATAGTTTCCGGCGCTCGTAAAGCTGCACCACTATTCACGTGTATCCGTCGGCGCTGAGATAAATCCAAACAGTCCCAGGTGCAGCCTAGCCCAGGCCCAGACCACCTTGTCAGCCTACCGTTTCTAGTCTACCCGGCTGGTTGTATCCGTAGTCGGGTACATGTAGCCACCAAATGAGCATATTCGCCTTTCCCCCTACCCTACAGCCACACACTGTCTCTACCCATGTGTCTGGTCTACTTTACTTTTTCCCTTTTCAAACCAGTATTCATTCGTTTCTTCCTCCCCATTTTCCATCCTTCCGACTTTCCACTTTCCCCTACGCATAAATTTTTTTTTTGTCTCGCACAAATACCCACGTCCCCATCGTACGAACCCCCTTACTTCTACTTTACTCTTCTACCCTTCTACTGTTCTACTCAATCATCCTTGGCTCCTATGTCCTTCTCTAACCTTACATCTACACACCCACAATTAGTTACAGGCAGAGTTGATACGATCAACGACATGGCCGGTCAGTAGAGTCAGTCAACGAGTCAGGTACGTACTTGCATGGAGTGAATTGTTGGCTACGGTTATCCTGTCTGTGGCCTGCACTGTAATCCCATCCATCCACTTCATTTGAGCCGGGCATACAATCAAAACCTACCTCACTGCGCTCATACTATGATTGCATTATTGGAACCGGCTGTACCTGGATTGGGCTTTCCCGAAACCATGGGTTAATTTCCCTCCTTCCTTCCGTCCCTACCCCGGGCACATCCGTTCACATAATCATGCTCTCGCTCTTACTCTACTCTTGCTCTTCTTCCTTCTCTTCCTGCCACTTCTCTCACTTCACGTATGTGGTCGCCAATCGCCACTTCTCTCATCCTTTTCCCCTCTTCATCCCACACACACACACTCACTTCCTCGCTCTTTCTGCCCACCACTGCCCCGGCACCTTGGATCTCTTCCCTGGACAACTTTCATTTCGGTACAGGGATCCGTATCTCTCTGCATCTGGACTCGCCTTCTGTTATTTAATGAATTAACTTCAGATTGGGAGATTCTTGTTTTCTTTCTCCATTTCACTTTCCTCCTTCTCGTTTTCTTTGGATTCCTGCGTAGGCACTTTATCCTAACCCGGACTTACGCAGAAAGGAAAGAGAAAAAAAGACAAACAACCCCACAGCCAGGCAGACGTTGAACCCACCACGTATGTACCTACCTGCCCATGTTGTCAACCACCACCAAAGTCCATTTTAAGTCATCACCACATCATCACCATCGACGGTGCCCGCTGCCTCTTCACCTACACTCTGAACCTTTCCCCCTGCCAGCTTCTCCTTCCTTGTCTCCCTTGCCGTCCATCAAGCACCCAAACGAAACCCACGGCGCATTGTCGTTCTAGGCTCTGCAAACGACGTCATTCGATCCTTTTGCGACCCGGGATTGCATACTGATCCTTCTGTCAAGCATCCTTCGCCTTCTTCAAACACTTCCAACGATCGTTTTTACATCGCGATCGTCAGCCCTTGTTTCGTTGTCTGCGTTCCGCCTTCGCTATCCGGACTGCGTGTCGAATCCTCTAACGAGTAATCACATCAACGACACGTGTTCGACGCCAGCCAACCGAAGCTACCTGTCTTGTCGTTCTCTGGACCGACCAGTTGGTATGTTGCCTTGCTCCTTCTTTTAACAGAATTCACTCTATAAATTCTGCGACGTTTGCCTAACACGGCGTCAGGCACCAGAAGATTGGCTTCTGCATTTTGGGCATGGGTCGACGAATCTGACTCGACTCATTTGCTCAACACCGGAGGAGAATTCGGCAGGAACTCTGCCTGATGACCTATCGCTTTTGATTCATCTAGCTGTCATCTTTCATCGCCATGGCAAGTTCAAATGGTCCGATGGCAAACGGGCCACACAACGGCCAGCTGGACATAGATCAGGATCGCAGACGCTGGTTCGCCGATTTTGAGGCAATTAAAGCCCGCTTCGAGGCAGAAAAAGAAACCATCAGATCGAGATTCCTTCAGCAACAGCGTGACGCATGTACTGACCTGGACGATGAGGCTCGCTACGCCGACCTGCCAGGTCTCCCTCAGAAGGCCCGTGACCTCATTCAGAAGTACCAGGGTGAGCTTCGATCCCACCGTTGGGCCGCCTGCCAGCATAGATTCGAGGACGAGGAGAAGGATAGGACGAGGCGCGAAAAGGACGCCCTCCGAGAACATCACATGGTCTTTCCTGTCCCAGGCTTTTCCGGACACAATGTACGGAATGCGGGCTACGGCTCGGGAGGAGCGGGGCCATCGAGCCGACCTTCCACGACGGTGTCAAGCCAGGCACCTACGACTGGACGCGTCGGACTGCCATCGGATATCTTGGCCCGTGGTTCCCCCTCAAGCTCAATGACGAACGCGATCCCGCAAGCACGCCAACCACTGCCTCAAGGTGCCGGGGTGTCTCCACACACCACGCAGCCTAACCAGTCTGGTCTTTCGAGACCGGTAAACGCAGCGGCGGGGGAGAGGAGTTCTGCTCCAATGCCCCAACATCAGCTTCATAACCAAGGCCGCCAGCCGCAGCAGCACATGAACCAAAACCAGCATAACCAGAATTGGCCTCATCAAGGCCAGTCTGCTCCACAGCAAGGATCACCTCATGTGGCTTCTATCTACCAGCATCAAAACCGGCCAGCCAACGGTAGTCCAGGAGCGAATGGCCCCCATCGGGTTCTTCCGTCACAGGTCCAGGTCCCCATGCTTGGAAGCAATCACTATGGTCCTATGAGAACCAAACCCGCTGTTGCCAGAACTTCGAGTAGTGGTCATTCCGAGCCGACAGACTCTTTGCACAGTAACCGGGTGCCCCTCCCACCCATCAACGCGCCACAGATAGGTTCTCGCGATGATAGATTTCAAGCGCACAATGCTGGAAACATGTCACAACTACCAACGCCCCGACCTGAAGATATGGCGAGACAGGCTATGGATATTCAGCGGTTGGCTAAGCGAAAGTCTGATGCGAGCGAGACATCGGTTAGAGACACGGAGTCCAAGCGAGCGAGGGTTGACAGCCCCCAATCGATTGCACCTCGGACAATCACCTTCAAGGAGGTCTATCAGGACGGTAAGGCGGAATACAAGCACAACATTGTCAAATACGACGATGTGTTTTATATCCTACGCTGCGACGAACACGGGGTGCACTTCAAGCAGAATGCTCTTGCTGCTGCAGCCAAGCACCTCCACGGCGCTTCCCACGGTCACCAGAAGAAAGAACATAAGCTGGCCGTTGAGACGATTGGGTTCCATGTCGTGGACTGTACTGAAGAGCTTGCTGCGTTGAACAACGAATGCGTGCGTCAAGCTTTCGAGAACGGCTATAAACCCCTGAACCAGCTACATGGGCCGAAATCCGGAGGCAAGCGACACTCGGGCGGTGCCGCGGCCTTGGTAGATGCGGTTGTCGAGCAGGTTCCGTCAGTACCACAGTCGCCCTTCCACACAGCGGCACAGGTTGTTGAGCTACAAGACGTCACGGAACAGGATGAGACGGAGCAAGAGCCACAGCAAGAGCCACAGCACGAGCCACAGCAAGAGCCACAGCACGAGCCACAGCAAGAGCCACAGCAAGAGCCACAGCACGAGCTACAGCACGAGCTACAGCAAGAGCCACAGCAGGAGGCCAAGCAACAGACCAAGCAGGAGACAAAACAACAAGACTCGACGCCAACAAAGTACATTCTCAACCCCAAGGCAGGAGAGCTATATCATGCCAAATGGCCGAGGAGTAGCAAGCTCTACACTGTCATGGTCCTCGGCTGGACAGACCTCAAGATGTGTGGTTGGGAGGAGAAGCTAAGCGAAACGCAGCTCTGCGACAAGAAGATTAGGCCAGCTTGCTATGTGTACAACCATGACGGCATTGCGGGATGGGCACCTGGATATGGCGACGGTGAGGCTCGTGTCTTGGAAAGAGACGTTCCTGTTTTGTGGTTCGAGTCCAAGGGAAAAACTCGCCTCGGCTGGTTGGGTATCAAGTGGCTCCTGAAGCCCATGGTCCTCGATGACCCCAACCGCCCAGCTGATCCCGACCATCCGTCGAACCAGGCACGAAAACGATATGCCGACATTCGTGGGTACGACTCGTTCGAGGCCATGCTTGCCTCGTCGGGCACGGAGGGAGCCTTGCCCACGAAGGTCCCGTCTTCTGCCTCGGCATCCGACTCGGACTCGACTCCGGATGTGGACATGTACGATTTTGGCGACAATCCTCCACCGGTTGATGATTCGGATGATGAGGATTACGTGGAAAGGGCAAGCCGCAAAGGCAAGGAATCGGACGACGAAATGGTCGACGCAGAGGAGCGATTGGCAACACCCCAGCCACTCAGGCGGAGCACTCAAGAGGTGCGCCCCACCTCGCGGCTGGCTGAAAGTGGCTGGCCATCGGGCAGACTGGGAGCTGCCGCTGGAACACGCCTCTCTGCCAGGAAGGAGAGGTCGACAGCTGATAGGGAGGATGTGACGATGGAAGACGCTCGTCCAGCAACTCCATCAAAGAGTCGTGCCACTAGCGACGAGAGGCCTAGCACGATGCGCATTAATGGGGCTCTGCCTAACGTTGCACTCGGAACCCCTGCTACCCCGACCACCAAGGACGCTGCCAAGACAGCTCAAACTAACCGCAGCACTTCCGTGGGCATGGCATCCCCGGACTCCATGCCCGGACCGGCCGAGCGAGTGGGACTTTGGGAACTTTCGAGGGGCAACCCTTCTCAGAGATTCAGGACACAGGAGGACACAAAGACAAACAACACGAAGGCTTCGCGACATGGGGAGAACGAGTCTCGGCTTGACCATGCGGCGATGACGAACCTCGCCCAGAGCGCCATGAAGGCTGCGTCCAAGTCGCCAAGCTTGAGCAAGGAAGCGACTCAGATCAGCCCCGTCTTGCAGGTTGCCGACTTACTCAATGGCACCACAAGCTCCGAGAAAGCCACTAAGCAGTCATCACTAGCTTTTCAGGCCAAGCCAAGCGAGTCTCGTCGACCTCTGCCCTCGGGACCTATGCAGGATTCTCGCTCGCCTGGCGCGACAATAATCCATGCGGCAGCTCGGAGGCGTCCCCTGCCACACAAGCCAGTTCTTGGGCCCATCAGTGGCCAGAAGGAGGATGTGAGCCAGCAGCCGTCGCCAGCCCTCTCTTTGCAAAGCAACAAGGAGGAGATGCCGACTTTGGTTGGCTCAGGAACGCAGGCCCCGAGGTGCGCCAGTGCAGGTAGCGCTGAGAGTGTGCCGCGGCGATCGGATCCTCGCATGAGCATCAGCAATGCCGTCGACGACCACGATGGCGATGCCATCAAGAGGGCGGAGCTTAGCTTATCTGAGAGGGACCAGGGCAATAACAACGGCATCTCGTCAGGTAACAGCACGCCTAGAGTATTGACGCACATCAGCCTGGCTAACGATGCGAGGTGGCGAGCTGTCCGGACATCGGAGTCGCCACGGATGTCGCCCGCCATGATCCAGTCACCCAGTATCGACCGAAGCGCGGCGGCATCCCCTGCGTTAGGCGGCAAGAAGGAGTTGGACATGTCGATCGACGTGGCAGAGTTTCATGAAGGCGACAAGCACTGGGCGCGGGAGGGCGAGTTCCTGCGGTTCGTGTTGGAGGATGAGTCCAGCGGCGTTGTGAGAACCAGGAAAGAGGACGGCATTGAGGCCACAGTGGACCCCGGTCAGGTCAAGGCGGCGCAGATGACGGGACTGGAGGTGAGGTTGATGCTCAAGACGGGCGGCGAGCAGCGATTCGTGTTCAGCGCAAATGCTCTGACGGGCAGCCATCGTGGAGCCAAACTGCAGACGACCAAATTCTATCGATGGGTGACGGCCAAGAATGCAGACATTGAGCACATTGGCTAATGTGGAGGGGTGGTGGCTTGACTTGTGGACTCTTTACGACCGTAGTACGATTTTCCTGGGGTTGAGGACACCGGTCAGGGTTGAAAATCCCGTACATAGGGATTTGTTTTCTCCTTTGTTAGTACAGGGTTTGCAGGACTAGAATGGCTCTCGCAAGACATGGAATGGGTTTTGAGCGCCATGGATGAGCTCAACAGGCGTTTTTGAGGGAACAAGAAAACTTGGGAAGGCGTTCTCAGAATGGTCAAGTGTACCATGAAATCGGAACCAATTTGCTTTTTTGGGAGGTTCGTTTCTTTCTAGTCACCAAGACCGGCTCGTTTTTGAGCATTCCTAGGTAGATGGCAAACACGCATGATGATGGCACGATTTGTCTCCAGTGGCGTTACTGAACTGAGTGAATGTGATACGCTGGCTAGTCAATTTGGGTGCAGGGAAGCAGTCGCAGCAAGGATGCAAAAAGACTGATGAGTGTGAAGGCATTGCCTCCTCAATGTCATCGAAAGACGTGTTCTTGCGTATCCCGGTCGTGCTCTACTGGGATCCATGCCCGGACTCATATCCATGAGGGATAGTGAGGTGCAGCTGGGATGAGTACCTAGTGGCAGCTCCGAGCTTGCGGGGGAGGGAGCTGTGTGCCCGCCTCAAGCTCAATGGATTTGCATGTGATTGCCGGGGTTACAGTGAGAGGAGAAGTGGAGGTGAGGAGTGAGCCGCCCGGGTGAGATGAGTGTGAGGTGGTGTCCCGCCCAACGTGCTGGGAAGTAGTTCCAGCGGGGGGGGCGGGCGATGGCCGGGGTCTAGTGGGAAGAGGTCGTTCTTTGCGCTGGAGCAACCGCTAACCGAGAGCGCTGGCTCGGGCCCCAGCGGACCTCCCAAGCTTCTCACGTGGGACGGCCAAGGACCCAACCCAGGCAGCAGGCAGACAGGCAGGAGAGACATGGTGCAAGCCCCCCCCCCCCTTCGGTCCCGCACTTGCCTTGCCATCCATCAGCTGCCAGCGCCGGTCGTCGTTGTCCGCCGGCCGCATTTCTCCAGCACCCGGCAGCTTCTTTCTCGAAGCTCCATCGTCGTCTTCTTTCTCTCTGCACACAAAACCTCCTGCTTCTCTCCTCTATCGCATCTACCGCCTACCGAACCCTGGAGCTAGCTACCCCACGCGACAAATATCTCGAAGACCCTCTAACGGACAAGGGACAGGCCCGGGAAGACAGACCAATGCCGAAGCGGACACCTTGAAGAGCGACACGCAGGCGACAGCGACAACGACAGCGACGGCGACAGTGACAACAGCAACAGACGCGCGACATTGACTTCCCCACGAGCCGATCGAAACCGATGACGTTGCGATCCACCGACTCGAATCCGGCCTGCCAATGCGCATGCGGTCGCTGAGAAGGACCTCGTTGTTTTTCCCTTTCTAAGCCCTCTGCCCCGCCGGCACACTCTCCTCTCCAACCCCCCCAGCCAGATAGATCCCTCGCAAGTTTGAAGGGTTCCTTCACGAGGAGCGGACACACTCAGCCGTAGCGGCACCGAAGATCAGCGGACGCAGTGGAGGACCCCGGACATTGATGGCTGCCTTTGTGAGTGACGGTCCTCTCTCTCTCTGTTTCTCTTCCCCGGGCTGGACCCTCTCTTTCTGAGTCGCGCAACTGGTCCTATCTTATCCTCATCCTTGCTTCCTGTCTGTCTGTATGCCTAGCGTCACCTCTCTTCCGTCATCGTGGAGCAGGTGCGCATAGCTCTCTCATCTCACCTCAGCTCCGCATCGTTCCGCCATGGCCGAGACGTGCTCCTGAAAGACCAGATCGGAACAGGGCTGAGCTTGGGACAGCTGCAGCCAGCCAGCAGACCATCCACCAACCAGCCTCCCCGAAGACACCGAAGCTGCCTTTTCCCCAGCTGTCTTTTGTATTGCGCTTTGGCATCCTTCAGCGCATCAGCCACCACGTCATAACCGCCTCTCCCTGCTCTTCTTCTCTCATCTTCCCCATCACACAATCGCATGCCCACCCAAATGGCATTCTCTCTGCATACTGCATCTCCTCGTCGGCCTCATTGACGGATGCAAGCGTCGCTCGTTATCACGATCATTCAGGCTTTCCCCAGACTAACCATCCTGTTATCCGCTGCAGGAAACACCCTGGCTAGTCCATATGTCGACCCCGAAATCCCACCGCGGCGCCGACGCCGACTCCGTCAGCGATCCCTCCCAGACTCCCGGCCTCGATGGCACCCCCTCGGGCGCGCCGCCCACCTACGCGACCTTCTCTCCCGTCACCCTCGCTGCGACGACCCCGAGCCGCTCCTCTCGCCGGTCGACCATCATCGTCCATCAAAAATCGCCCCTCCTGCTAGCCACCCCGCCACAAATTACTCGCGCATTGGCCTACTCGCATCCCTTCCTGCTGCCCCTCAACAAGCTCGCAGGGCTGTTGACATGGACGACTGACGATCCGTGGGAGAGCTTCCTGCTCCTCGCCTCCTTCTGGGCGGTGGTCCTCTACGGTGACACTGTCGTGCGTGTGGCCGGGCCCATCGTCCTCGTCCTGACCTTGATACTCGGCATGTACGGCCGCCGCTTCAGCCCGCTGAGCAGCAGTGGATGGACCGAGCCGGCTTCAAAGGACGGCGCCGTGGCGCAGAACACGGGAGGTGGGAACGTGGGCAAGGGACAGAAGGGCACGCCCAAGAGCAATGCAAACGCGACCACCGCCAAGGGACATCACAGGGGCGAGTCTGAGGCGACGAACACGCGGCATCAGAAAACACTGGATGAGATTGTCGAAACGTTGAAGGAGTTTACAGGGCGCTGTAACGTCCTGCTTGAGCCGCTGCTCGAGCTGACCGACTTCCTGAGCACTCAGCGGACACCGACATCCGCCACTACACGACCGGCCCTAACGACATTGTTTGTGCGGATATTGTTCTGCACCCCGTTCTGGGCGGCTCTGACACTGCCGCCGCTACGCATCATCACAACCCGGAGGGTGGCTCTGCTGTTCGGCACGCTGGTGCTGACATGGCATGCCAGGGTTATGCGGGTCGCCCGGACCCTCCTGTGGCGTAGTGCGACGGTTCGGAGGACGGCGGCTCTGGTCACCGGTCTCACATTTGAGAAGCCGGTCAAGGCCGTCCCCGTAGAGATCACGGCCGAGGCAGATGGTGGCAAGGTCCAGACCAAGCGCCCAGCTACATCCGAGCTTACAAAGGCGCTGCGAAAGCAATCGCACAAGCATGGCAACAACGCCACGAGCAAGGACGCGGGAGTCAAGTTCACTTTCATCATATACGAGAACCAGCGACGCTGGGTCGGGCTCGGCTGGACGCAAAGCATGTTTGCCTATGAACGGTCGGCCTGGACGGACGAGCACAACAACCCCGTGCCGTCGCGTGATACATTCGAGCTGCCCGAAGTAGAAGACGGGAGTAATATGCGCTGGCGGTGGGTCGATGGCAGTAAATGGAGAGTCGACGGCGTCCCCGACGATGGGACTGAACCAGTGGACTACGACGGGGAGGCTGGGAAGAATGGCTGGATCTACTACGACAACAAGGTAAGTTGTGCGATGTAAGGATAATGAGGTGCAACAGTGATTTAACATGGCATCAGTGGCAAAATGGCCGCCGCGGCGCCGACGGATGGGGACGATGGACTCGGCGCAGGAAGTGGTACCGCGACGCGGAGCTGGTGGAGGTCTCGGAAGACGAAATGGCACACGAGCTTGATGCATCGCAAGCAGCCAATCCTCCGCGACCCGGATCGCCGACGACGAACCCCCCAGGGCCCGCCCTGACGACGCAAAGGTACAGCACGCTCGAAGAAAAGATGGTGTCCCCAGCACACTCCGCACAAGACCTGACCCTATCAGATAAGGACCTAGAAAGAGAGAAGGATGATGCGGCATCAACGCTGTCGACCAGTTCCGGTGGGCGGTCGTTCTTCAAGGCGCCGTCGCTGAGGAGAAAGGTCACGGACAAGAGCGTCGCCAGTAAAGCCGACAAAGAGCAGGACCGCAGTCGCAGGGCTAGCGAGGCCAAAAGCGAGGAGGAGGCGTCGGCGCTGGGCCTGAAGCTCAACCTCGCGTTGCAGGGCAAGGACGGCGGGCAGTGGGGTATTGGCGACGAGGCGAGGATGAACCTGGAATGAGGCGGCGCCGTGGACTCTAACTCTTTCCACCACCTCTCTCTCTCTCTCTGGGTGGCCGGTTTACGAGAAACTCATGATTGGTTCCATTGGGACGGCACGGTTGGGCATGGACGGCGTTGTTGGCTGTAGAGTATCACACAAATTCGTGCAGTGTATGATTTGGGGGAAATTTTGGGGGTCCAGGTACGGGTTACGGGTAAATGCGAGTCCAAGCGTGCGTACGTGTACAAGACGCAGTGGCCTGCTGCTTTTGTCACTTTTTCTTGCGAATGAGAGTCCACCCCCCGATTGTGACCAAAAATGGGTGTGACCAAGTGTACACGGCATGAGTAGTGTGCGGACGGGTTGGGCGTTGGAGGCATCAAAGGTATTGGAGACGACGGCGCACGCGGGGTCTGGAGTCCGGGGTACCGGGCCTGCTGAGGAGGGAGACTGACGGGGGTACGGGAGGAGGGGAGTGAGTGTGAGAGCTGAGAAAGGGCTGATGGATGAGTGGATGGACGGATGAGAGGATGGAGTGATGTGAGATGGATCGGGGATGGGATGACACGGGATGGCTCAGGTGCGACGGAATGGTGACGGGGTCAGCTGGTCCGACGCCTGTCGGGATTCATTTTGGTTTCTCTCTCATTCTCTCCCTACTGCCTGTGTGTATGATTGTCAGTCAGTCAGTCATTGGTGACACGGCCCAATGTCGGTGGTGCCTGATGTGGTGTCTATTATTCAGGGACGTGTCTCTTTTCCAGGTGTTCCTCCTTTTTCTTTGCTTTTTGGGGGTTTTTTCCCCCCCTTCCCACCCCCCTCGGTCCTTTTCTCCCTGATGCTTTATCCCTTGGTTTCCCACATTGCAAACGTTTTTCTTTCCCCTCCTCCTCATCCCCCGTCCGCTTTTGAGGAAATCATCCAGCGACTATTCATGTCTACACAGCGAGGCCGTCGCATCGCCACCGAGCCGCACGTTTTGATTGATTTCCATCCCCCATAACGCTTAACGCATCCACTACTGCGCATCGCGCCGAGCCGAGGTACCTAGCCAGAGCCGATGGAAGCCGCATCCCGCCTCGCCCTGTTGGCGATCGTCGCGCGCGCAGGCAGTCCCCTACAGAGGGACGAGAAGGCGACGTGGAGTCCGTCGTCCAATGGGTATCTACCCCTGATCACGGTCGAGGAATACGATGTCGAAGCCGCCGACGGCGGCGGCGGCGGCGGCGGTAGTGGTCATGGAGAAGGAAAGTGGTTGTTATACCAGCACAAGAGGGCTACGAGGCGAGGGAGTGGTGGCGATGCAGTAGCGGCAGCAAGACACGAGAAGGGGACGAGGGGAGCGGGGCTGGAGAGTGTTGCGTGGTGGATTCTGCTCGTCTTGGAGTGCCTTCTTGTCGGCGCTGTCGAGGGGTGGATTATCTACATGGTGTACAACGGCGGTGATTACGCCGTTTGGAACTGGTGAGTCCAACCTTCACATGTTAATTTTTGACGTTCTTGCGGTCAGTCCATGACTGCATGTTGACGACACATTATTGTTGGGAGGGGATTGTTATTGGTTTCTTCTTTTTTTTTCTTCTATCCCTTATCTTCTTTTTGTTCTTTGGAGACATGGTTGCTGACTGACGGCGCAGGCTCTCCGACTTCGCGTCGCCGGCGCTGATGATCCTCTTCAGCGTGTCCTTCTCGGCCGTCCTGCTCCGCGGGGTCGGGTGTTCCGGGCGCGTGGGGGACCTGGGGTTCCAGGCCGCCGGGTTGGTGTTGGCGACCTTTTGCGCCGTGGTGGTGTGCGCTGGTGTTGGTGAGGGGAAGAGGGGGCGCAGTGAGGGGGAGGAGGAGGGGAAGGGGGTGAGGGTTGTCGTTGGGTTGGCTGTCAAGATGTGGTGAGTTGCCCGTCTCTCTTCGTATCTTGTCTTCTTACGTGCACATGACGTGCGCAAGGGTATGGTGATATGACTAACGACATCAGGTTCCTCTTCTTCATCGGCTTCTGGTGTGCCGTGTTCCAGTGGTACAGCGGCGACAAGCGGGAGACGCAGCAGCGGACGACGCGGAAGAAGGGGAAGAAGAGGGAGAGGGGGTACGGCACGACGTCGGGCGGGCTCGCGACCGTGGACGAGGCCTACGAGGGGGTTGTGGGCGATCTTTGAGGGACTCGTGCCGGGTTCATGACGACGGTGATGGTTTCATGATGGCATTTGCTTGGGCGTCTTACCTGTTTTCGATACCCTTTTCTTTTGTTGTTTTTTTGCTGGTGTGCTCTTTGGGCTTAGTTCATCGTGTCGTCTCACGGCATCTGCGCGCACGCTAGATTTGCCGTACAAGCGAAATCTTCCCACGTTCCTCCGGAAGCACAGTGCTTAGTTCGCCGCAGGACGTTCGCTCGTGTTTACTGTTGTCCTTGTCTTCCGGGACCGCCTCCGGGGCGGGGGCCACCGTGACCCCCGGGATCCTCAACTCTATTTCAACATTTACGCTTTCCAAGTACGCATAGGTGCGTGGTCCCTGCGTCGGAGCAGCACACACGGTCGCCAAGTAGAACATGAAACGAAACGTTGAATTCAAACCGGCATTCCCTAGACGCACCGTCTCGCCGACTGCCCACGACGCGGTGCTTCTGCGTCTGTTGCTGCATCGGCATAATGCAGCTGCACAAGCTTCAAGGGGACTGACTGGTTGGCACCATCGCCATGTCGGAATCACGGAAGCATCCATGCCAAACCGGCCTGGTCGTCTTCTCTTCGCTCCACTCATCACCTCAGCTCAAGAACGAGATGTAAAAAGAGCGC
This sequence comes from Colletotrichum incanum, assembly GCA_001625285.1. Lineage (NCBI taxonomy): Eukaryota > Fungi > Ascomycota > Sordariomycetes > Glomerellales > Glomerellaceae > Colletotrichum > Colletotrichum incanum. Next base: position 173,102 of record LFIW01002328.1, read on the forward strand.
AAAGTTCTTCTCCTCGTGCACGACATCAAAAAGGCACTCTTGTTCTCGATTCGGCAGCATGTTTCCCCATTCAACGACAACCTCGAAAGCAGATGTAAGCGTTGCTTGGCGCGGGCAGCCAAGGATCAGAGTCCAACTGCGCGATGGTTTGTCGATTACCTTCCTTATCAGCACTAACTGGCCAAGCTCAACCCTGCAAGCTCACCCAGCAAGTATCGTCCATGAACTCTCCATGGCGGTCAGGGGTCTCTGGAGGCCGCATGAAAAAGCCGCCGTACCAAACTTTCGTCTGATGACACCGTCTGCCCATACTCGAAAGCGGCATAATGAGCCACGGCCAGCCCTCCAACAAAGACTCCTACCCCTCTCTGTTATAAATAAGACCTGATCCTCGTTCTCCACGGCCTCCGATGCCAGGTTGCAGAGGGAGGGTGGTGTACGCTAAACGTGATTCTGTCCAACCGACCATCCCGAGACTCGACACGACTTACACCATGTTTGTTTCCCTCTGTGCTACGTTCCCTCTGGCCTTGATGGTCGCCGTGGTGAGTCTCCCCCGGTCGCACGCGGGTCGTTTTCCTCGCGCGATAGAGCGGAACTAAACCCGCCATCCAGGCTTGGGCCTTCGGCCAGGACGCCCCGAGCCCCGGCTCCCCGATCCCAGGCTACGGCATCTTCGCGCCGCGCTGGGAGGTCCCCTCCCCCGACGGCAGCGGCAAGATGCTCTCCCTCCGCGGCACGGTCGAGGAGGTCGTCGCGCAGGTGCGGGACATGGAGCCGAGCTTCTACGTTGACGATCAGTTTGGCAAGATTGCGATGCCGCCCATCGGGAAGCGTGCCGCGTTTGACGACGAGAAGAGCACGCTGTGCCACAACTTCCGAGAGGGGAACCGGTCGGCGGTGCATGTGGGCATCGATTACCTGAGGACGGTGCAGGGACGCCCGCAGAATGGGGCCGGTCCGGCGAATTGTGGGCGGGTGAGTTGTCGGAACAGCACGGGCATCTGGTGGTGTAACGATGTAAGTGTTGCTTTTCCCTTTTGATTGGGGGAGAAGGGGGTTTTCCAAGATCCCATATGGAAATTCAGAAATTGACATGCGTCCGAACTGGTAGGCTCAAACCCCCAAAGAACTCGAGTCCTTCAAGGACATTGCCGACGGCGCCCAGCATGTGTTGGAGAAGTGCCAGGATAAGTTGGACGCAAACCAGGGCGACGGCATGACGGTCAGTGGGCAGGCTTTTCACAAGGATGGTTGGAACGTCGTCGTTCGCGGTGGGGAAAACTGCGACAACGCTGGTGTCAATATCAACAGCAGAGGGCTGGGCAGGTTTCCGAGGGTGAAGAGAAATTGAGATGAGCGGCGTGTGGCGCAAGCACTCTAGGTGCGCAAGTGTTGCGAGTGGTTACGCAGCGAGATTGGGATTCCTAGTTTTCCCTGCCAGTCATCAGCCTGCTACTAGCTTTCCCGTTGCAAAGGCATTTCCCTCCTACAAGATTGTACGAAAAAGCACGCTGCGCTTTCCCCAAGCTTTTTGACTGGACGATTGCAACGATCACATCGGAGAGACTTGTACTAGCAGGGTGCTGAGCAGCACGTTCGCAGATGAAATGTGCCCATAGGTGGCGGTGGGTTACGACTGCGAGATTCCACATAGCTCTCACACCACATGACGGTCCACTGTGTGTTTGCTTGGAACAAAAGTCTAGAACATCACAAGTCGATTGTTCGTTCTGCTAGTTCGACGGCACATCGTTCGCACACATGAACGTCATGATTCATAAGCACTAATGTCTTTTGAAAAAGGATTAACTTATAGCTACGAGACACAACAATCTAGATGTGTTGCAACTCTCTGCCTCTGAACTCAAGGCAACGTAGACCCTGGCAAAACCGATGCCACTTTGCTTGATGTTTTTCAGCGCTCTCCATATAATGTTGAACATTCTCAACCTTTGTTGATGCTGGAAGCCCAGACTTTTGCGAGCTTACAGCATCAATTGCTGTCAGTTACAATTTTCTGACGAGTTGATATTTTCGGCCGGCCACCTCGACTTCGTTGCGGCATCTACTGATGTGTTCGAAGTGCTTTATTAACGTCACACCTTTTGTTCTTCAACGTCTTCATCAAATCCAAAATAAGTGCCCCAAGTTCAATGCCCATATCTCTTGTACGTAGACGAGGCAACGGGTTGGCCATGTTCGGTGGTTTGAACCACCCCTGGCATTGTGACTTTACGCCGCATGTTCTGGGGTACTTGGAGTGTGGTCAAGTTTTCACCAAGGATGCACAATGTAAGGAAAACCCATCTAAGTAGCATTATGAAATGATTTTCAGCCTGCAATTAGGTCGCATGCATGCACTAGACTCGTCACGGCAGGAAACCCCATGTTTCTCGTTGATGACTAAGCGTACTATGACAGGAGGACTCTCAACTGCGCGGAAGATGCGTCAAATCGGACATCCCCTTGTATTATAGGCGATGGCATTGGGCCCATTGCGGGCTAGTCGCATTTGATGAATAACGCTTTTACAACAACCCTGGAGGAACTAGAGGAGGCAGCTCCAAGTCGGAGTTTTGCTACCCATAGCACTAACACTGGGTTGAACGGTCGCTTCATGATTTTTTGATTGATTAAAGAAATCCAGTAACAGTTATTTATGGCTTTACAATAAATAAATCACAAAACCTTATAGAATCATGGAAAGAGCGCCCGATTACTTGATGGTTGCTATGTCTTGGGTGACATTTGCACAAGTTTCGTCTTGGCGTTTACCTGACGACTGCCTCCTCTCACTACATATTCAGGTTCTTTGCTACCAACCAAGACGCAGGAAGTTGCCAATTGACCTCAAATAATCGGGATGTCCCCAAACCGGCGCTATCATCAGAGCGCGCGGCCTTGGCGCTGGTTTAATGAGTAGCAGTAGGAAGAGTTTCCTTTGGTCTGTCTTGGGGTACTAACACTAGCAACTGAGAACGTTTAGACGAGCCTCAAGCAAGAGAAGCGTTTTCTTTTCCTTTGATATTCGCTACATAACCATATTCAAATGTGAGTCCAAGCTATCGGCAGTCCTCCATCCAAAACAGCTGCCGATGCTCTGGCGTCGCGGCGTCGGTGAACTAAGTATGGGAAGTCGCGACGCCCTCAATGCTGACATCTCAGACACCAAGGTTGCCCAAAGAGAAAATATCCCATCCAAGAAGACGACACGAGGAGCGCTTCAGGGTCGGCGACCTTTACAACGACCCGAATGTGCGGCACCCGCAGCCGTGATAAACAGCGTGCCATCAGCGTTACGTAGTCCAGTCGTCGACTCCGTGTAGAGTCCTGCACGGCGGGAGACGGTGAACTTTCCATAATCATAGTCCTAGTCGAAACGAGGGTTCGAGATTTGGCTCCTCGGAGATGGCAGCTATGGTTGCGCGGAGGATCAGGCTGGCGTACTCGTCGGGCGAGGCCTTGGCATTTGGGTGCGGCGCGGAGAGCCGGCGGGTTTTGCGGCGTAGAGGTCCGTAAAGGACTGTGGCGTGAACATCCGTAAACTTTCTCGTGAATTAAACTGAGCAATGCCTCTGCCACCTGAAGATGTATTTGAGATACAACATTCAATATTGTGTAATCCTAGTAAGCTATATGGTTGAGGACACAAAAGTATGTGCATTTGAAATATATTCACGGGTCACGAGGCAAAGAACTCCACACAGGTTTACGCAAGCGATGTTTGTATGCATGCTGGCAGTTAACGCCATGCGAACAGTGGCCATTGGAGTACAATGTCTAGGAATCAACTATGAGAACGTTGGCTTATCAGCCAATCCCCGGCTGACCTGGCATGGCTACCCACTGAAAAGGTATCATGACTGGGTGAGAATTCAAGTGGGCGTCATTTGCAGTTCGCTTGTTGTACGGCGTGCAGAGAAGAACCATGTAATTTACTAACAACCTGCATTTTCCATTTTGCCAGTATAGGAAGTCAACTCTCGTGATGCATTGTTTGAAGAGTAGCGGTTTCAGCACGACCTTCGCTTGTTCTTACTTGGACTATGAGCGGGCTCTGGTGCTTTGAAAGGCGTTTCCAAAGCTTTACACCTCGCATTCACAGCAAGGTCTTCGGGGGCCGGACACTATACGGCCTCGTGAGAGACAGATGCTGAACGGTGAAACGTTGCACAATAGCACCTGGAACAATGTCCATGCCTGGATTCAGAGTACCATTGCGTCCGAAAAGCCTTCAGATTCAATGATTCGTCACTTCGATGTAATTAGTACGTCGAGCAAAACAAATCTTCTTCGAAGCTCAACTCAGTCTGTAAGCCCGATGTCGAAAAGGCTCAGCAGCAGTGCAAGTCTATAATACATCAACCATTACTTCCTCATCTTCTGCCGCCTAGGCTCAACATGTTGCGAAATGGAAGGAGTCACAGGCTCCACATGATTTATCCAGAATGTCTCGCTGTGTAGAAGAAGGGATTAGTACATCTAACAACCGTCGTTAAGGTGGAATGACGAGTTGCATTAGTGGAGCAAGGAGTCCAAAGGTAAGTTGACAGACCGTCGAACAACTAGAGGGTTTGATAAGTGGCGTCCGACTAGGTGATTTGAGTGTATTCACCTCACCCAGCTGCTCACCTGTCACTAGCCGTTTTGCTGGCTCCTCGGGTGATTTAGATGGTGAGTTGGATAAGCAGGGTGAGCAGGTGCATGAATGAAAGGGTGTTTCTTGTTGGCGTGTTAGTGCAAACAAAACAGAAAACAGAAAAACACATCATCTTGCAATAATTTAAGCTGCCATGAGGCCCGTCTTTTTTGTTTCCCAATCTATAATATGCTTCCATTTTACTAGCAAAGTATAAAACAGTATTTCCTCCCGCGATCTTCCTGCAACACGCTATGGAAAAAGATAAAGACATTTGAGTAACCAACTGGAAAGATTGAATAACCGACCGTAGAAAGGTTTGGTGTATTATAAAAGTATGATTACTAAGGAAACATCACTATTAGGCAAGGTTTTTAAACGAGAAATGTAGTAATGAAACACGGTCAGACACATAACTAATAGCCAGAGGTGACCCATCCACGCCTGGTGTTCTCGTTCGGTACTCTAGGGGCAGCCATAATATCTTTCGGGAGTCTTTTGTAACCCATGCGCGGTCCGTATGAATACCGTGACCTGAAAATGTGGCGTCTCAGCTAAGGTAGTTGGTGATGGTAATATCGTGCTTATCGTTATTAGTACGTCTAAGGTAATGATGCCGGTTTCAGTATGAAACTGTGATCCGGTTTTGGAGAACGTCAGTTTGTGAGGCGACAAGCCTACATAAAAGTGTCCGTTGGCACACACTTGTGGCTGTGTCCCAGAGCTTGACGGTCTTGTCGCCCGAGGTTGAGGCTAGCTGGCGGCTGCCCGAAGCGAAGGCCATGGACCAGACCTCGCTCTTACGCGGAAAGCTTGCGATAATTTCACCCAAAGGTCGCGTGATCGCTGTGAACAGGGTGCGCATACTGCCAAGGAAATTCGAATGCGCCGCACGCGCTGCCAACTGAGCGATTGGCCCACCTCTGACCGAAAGGCTCGGCATACCAGCACGGTTATCAGTTTGGATGCGCCATTGACTTCCCAGAATCACATCCCCACATGATAAGGATGCCTCACGGAGCCTGCTGCTGCCTGCCTGCAGGCTGGCTCAAAAGGCAACAACTGTGACGGTAGACTCCATTCCGTGCTCCTTCGGGTTTATCTCTTGGGCAGAACAAACTTAACATACATTGATCACATCGTCTGCTAGGGAGCTAGTCTGGTTTCCGTTCAGATGGTATTCGATAAACCCGTTCAGTTTTGCCCACATGAGACAATTAGAGAGGGGAGCCAAGCCCACGATCTGCGTTATAATCCCTAGTCACACAACCTGAGTACTCAAATGTTCCTTCAGCTGCAAAGAAATAACGTATGATGCATTCCTAGCCTCAATTGATCCAATACATATCTTGCAAGATGCCCACCTCCATCCCATACATTCTCTCGAACCCTCCCACACACATCACATGCGCACGCACGACACACACGCATAACTGCCAGACAAAAACCATGGCTTGGGGCTTGCCTCTGCTTTAGCGCTTACAGGTCTCCGTCCGGTCATGAGACCATTGACGTTGGATTCCGATGAAGTTCATCAACTTCACTCAATCATACATGCAGTTTCGTTAGAGCGAACCATCACACGGGAAGCTAAATAGCGTAAGGCGACGATGAGGCAAAATACCACACCTAGATTAAACCAATAGAAACTGGCTAAAAGCGTATCAAGGCCAGTCGTAATAGGTGCCTAAATCCAGACCTTGCGTTTCGGTCGAGAGGGTGGAAATGCCGGGATGATGTGCAGCCTTTTATCTACTTCAGCTAGTCATAAAACACAGCCCAATCCAGGCTGAATACCGGATCCGATTTTCCCAAGCCACTCTCTCTTTAGCTTCATCGCCTCTAGGCCCTGACGACAGCCCTTACAACCTTGGATCTCATTGTGTGCCATCCATTCGTCCAACTCCTCGAGGGCTGACCCACATCTAGGGCAAAGAAAAGAACTTGCAAGACAACTGAAATATGTCGTGAGTTACCCCTGTCCTCAGGCTTAGTTGGAACTACCTCCCTTTTGATTTACACCAAACTTAACCTGAACACAGGCCCAAGCCCAATTACGAAAAGATTACCTCACTCAAAAAAAAGATCGAAAAGTCCTTTTGCTTCAACTATAATAGAAAAGACTTCTTTCCCAATGACCAACTGCGCCAGCTTGTTACCAGACAAAGTGTCTCAGAAATTCTCACAACGATCAATGAGGGAGCTCTCTCCGATTTTGCCAAGAACGATGCGGCTCGTTTGTTCCTGATTTTAGTGTTTATGACGACTAAAGATAATGAGAAAGTGTCTGTGATAAGAGAGCTATATGCCAATGGCATCAGAAATGACTCTCTTCCAGTCAAATTTGGGATGGACGACACTGGATGGAATTGGCTTTGGCACTGGCGCCCTATTCCTTCATCGGCCAATTCCAGCTATCCGGTCCCTGAGAATTGGGATCGCAGCGAGCGAGACCTCTTCGACAGGTATCAATGGATGTTTAACGTTCCAGTCTTCGGAATTCGACAACCGTTTCGCTTCAAATTTGACGAAGACACCATCCTTCCATATTTGAAAGTTGAGCACAAAGCAGAAAGCAAGGGTTTCTTCGGGGAGGTGATGAAGGTCGAGATTCATCAAGCACATATCAACATCCCGGAATTGGCTGGGGTGAGCACCATATAACATTCTTCATGTCACTTCATACACTGAATACTTTGCAGAAGGCGCGGAACGGTTCAATAGCGATTGCACTGAAAAAAGCAAACGATGACCCAGAACTTGCCAAATACTTCGACAAAGAGGCGGAGAACCTCGAGAAGTTGAGAAAATACAAGTCGAAACACTTGATCAAGCCAATCGCGGCCTACGAACACCGTAGAGATCGGTGTCTCATTTTCCCGTGGGCAGACAAAGGAAACTTGTGCCAATACTGGAGTCAACACGACAGCAATAAGAATCTGTCATGGATAACTCACCAGCTCTCAGGTTTATTTTCCGCCCTTGCGGAGTTACACCAAGCCAACTGCAGACATGGAGACCTGAAGCCTGAGAACATTCTCTTGTACGTCGACGAGGGAAACAACATAATAATGCAAATCGCTGATATGGGGCTCACCACCTTCCACGAACAAGATCTCTCAACCAGGATCCGTAGAGCTGCAAATTTGTACACCGCGACACCGCCTGGAACATCTCGGTATGAGCCTCCCGAGACGGACCAAGATCGGTACGATGATCAGGACAATAGTGAAAAAGATCGAATAAGGAACCCAGAAGAGCATGAAGCTCGATCAAGGGCATACGATATCTGGTCCATGGGCTGTGTTGTGCTGGAACTGCTAATTTGGCTTTTCTACGGTTCCGACACCGTCAACAAGTTTCGAAAAAAGACCCCATACCTCTGGGAACGACACGGCGGAGAATACCGTATACACAAGCTCGCACAAGAACACATCGAAGAAATGTCGAAGACGTGGAAGCGAAATTCAGCATGCGGCGATCTGTTGAAATTTGTCCTAGACAGACTCCTCGTCATCAAAGTTTCAGAAAACAACGAAAGCTCTTCTGATCATCGCGAAATAGCAGCTGCGGCTTGGGGAAAGATGAGGGAAATCGAGAGGAAGCACTACCTTGCGTGAGTGTCGACATAGGAGAGACTGCCATTCTCGAAATTGACCAATTGGCAACTCAAAAAGTCGCACGACAGACAACGGACTAGCCCCTGGACATGAAAACGACTACCGAGTCATCAAAACCTCGTTACCCACTCGCGAGGACAACCTTGAAGAGTTTGGAAGCCTGGTTGGTATTCAGCGCAAGGCGACAGAGGAGCAAAAACAGGCTTCAGAAGAGGAGCAGCCAGACACTGGGCGCACACTTGTGCCAGGCAAAGAGTACCAATGGAATAGCAAACATGAGAAAGTACGTCGATCCAACAGCCAACGAGAGGTTGATGAATATTGGGAACTTTACTAATATGTGGTGTTAGTATGTCTGTATACGCCTTGCTAGAAACGTGCAACTGCTCCAAACATACTAATTTTCCTACCGAGCAGAATGTTAGTGAAAGCCCCACAGTCTATTCGAGTCTCTCACCTCGCAGGCGTTGACGAAGCTTTGTATAAGTCGGTTAGTTGAAAACCCAGGTCTTGCAAAAATAATTATTGATTATGTCTTAGTTTGTACGTAAATATTTGATGAGGTCTCAAAAAGACAAGGCAACTAACCTTCTCTCAGCAAAGAAGCAAGCTGAACGATGTTTGGGAGTCTCTTCCCGACAACACCTTTGCCTCCCAAGTTTTCGAACATATTAGCTGGTATCAGGTGAAACCCTTGTCGACCAAAGAAGACAACATTGTTTGCGAGGATTGCAGAACCATGACATCGACAACCCTGTTCGAGTCTGAGCGTCACACTGCGACAATGCGACAATCCTGCAAAGTATGTGTCTTACTCCTTGATGCCCTGAGAACAGCAGGTGTCACGTCTTCGGGGGTTGTAAGGCTGCGTCAGACTAGCACTACGGTAGGACTGGAAAATGGCCCGAACTTGCTTTCAATATACACCGAGCCAGGTGCGGAAATGTTGAATTCTTCCGTTTTGTTTTGAGCTAAAGCTTGCACTCAGGACCCGACGTTCCTCAAGGAAGACAAATCGGTCTACCCCAGCTTCCTGAGCCAAACAGTGAAGAACAACTCACTCTTCTCAAACAGTGGATTCGCAGCTGCGATTCGACACATAGCGCATGTCATCGCGATGCCGAGCCAATTACAGATATGCCAACTCGAATTGTCAAAGTTACAGAGCCTATTCAACTTCTCACCTCCAGCTCGATAGGGCCTTGTCGATACATAGCCCTCAGTCACTGTTGGGGCCGACTGCAAGAGCACGAAAGATTCTGTCTCTACCGAAATAATTTTTCCCAGCTCCAGGAATGCATTGATTTGAATCGTCTTCCCAAAACATTCAGAGATGCAATTGTGCTCACTCGGGGTCTTGGCATAGACTACATTTGGATCGACACCTTGTGCATCATTCAAGATGACAAGGATGACTGGGAAAACGAGTCCACCAAGATGGAAGAGGTTTTTAGTGCCGCATATTGTACCATTAGCGCAGCGTCAGCCAAATCATCGCTCGATGGCTTTCTATCCCATCGTTCGCCTCGGCCATGCGTGCAGCTACACATGGAAGGCTCTCGAGACTTGTATGTCTGCTCACACATAGACAACTTCCACCAAGACGTTGAGCTAGCAGAGATCAACCAACGAGGCTGGGTCTTACAAGAAAGGGCATTGTCGAGGCGCTCTATATATTACTCTTCGACGCAGGTATACTGGGAGTGTGGAGAAGGAATACGTTGCGAGACATTGAGTCGGCTCTACAAGTAAGTTTCCATGTAGTTGGAAGACCAAAATAACCCGCTAAAAGTGTTCGTGCAGCTCGAAGGCCGCCTTTCTCGGAGATGCCAACTTCCCGAAATTTGCCCTGAATTACTACCGAGACGGGAGGCAATTGCTCATCCAAGATTTGTACGAGAGGTACTCCGCGCTTGCGTTTACAATGGCTTCAGACCGTGCCATTGCAATTCTTGGCCTGCAAAAAAGACTGGAGCGGGCTTTTAAGACGCAGGCTGCTCACGGCTCATTCGAAGTCTACTTCGCTCGCAGTATCCTTTGGAAACGCGACCAACCTACAGCGATGACGGCCATCGCCCAGCCGACAGGGCGTCACGTTCCGAGCTGGTCGTGGTTCTCCAAGGGCGGAAAGATCGAGTACATGCACCTCTCATTCGACAAGATCGATTGGATGAATGACGACTTCGAGAGTCCCTTTGCTCATCAGCGAGATGTGCTCTCTGGTTGTCGTTGTGAAAACAGGTTGATACTCCGTGGCTTGGCGAGAGGTATGAATTTAAGTGACAAGGAGCTTGCTGAACGGGTTATTTTCGATGAAAACAACGAGCTCAAGGTGAAAGACTTACGAGCTGTGGCAATCGGTCGCGATAAGGATGAGGGCATTGCGTACACCAGGCTTAACAGCCCGAGGGTCCACGTTCTTGTTATTCGAGAATCCACCAGTGATTCTTCAGAAAGAATTTACGAGAGAGTTGGAGTGGCGTCTCTTTTGCCGATGCAAGTTCTTGCGGAAGGGATTTGGGTTAATGTTTGGTGACTTCACACAGTTTAGGGACGGGTGCTGACATGGCACAATCGTGCACTGTATTTCAGAGGCGGCAAGTGATCAACCACGTTTCATAGATTAAAATGAAATTACTATGACACACTGCTATGGACATGAATGCTCTGCTGATGTGGCTCTTTGGTGTTGTACCTTTGTTGTTCTTTCGTTGGAGGAAAAGAGGGGCAACTTCGTTTTGAGCTGTACCACCTCGAAGAATCTGACAGGTCACTGTGAGGCCCCGTGTCGCTTCCATGCGCTTTAATCTGTCCACTGATCTGCCACCTGGGTCAGCACTACTATTTACAAGTCCACCACCATATATATCTAGTCGCAAGTGCAGAAAGACTGTCTGTGTAGCTATCTGGGGGGAAAAGTCCCCGGTCGCCGTTTTAAAATAGCCGCCCCCTTAACCGACCGCCTTCTTCCACTTCGCGCATCAGGCATCGAAAAGATTGACCTAAGGCGGCCGCATGGCGCAGCATTATGGCAGTTTGGATAAAATATCCCCTATCACTGAAAAAAAAAATCAAAATGCACGCTCATTTGTTCCAGATCAGACAGGCCGCAGCCATTCGGCCCCCTACATCAGACCCCACGTAGTGTTGCGCCACGCCTAGCCGTTCACTCGATGACTGCGCCAGGCAATGTGAAATTAAGGCGTTCAGTTTAATACAGTGTCTTGGCCAGTGTAAAATAACCGAGCATTGCTGTTCGCCTGTGGCTTTCTGCGAGGCTTTCTTGGGCGGCCGTATATGAAAGTCGGAGCCCTTGATAGAAAAACCACTGTCGAACACTGTTCAATCTCGCCAACAGCTCATACAGCACCATTTCTTTTTCCTCCTGGTCTTTCTTTCAAGGTCCGAACCAAAAAACCCACCTCATCACGATGTGCAGTATCAATCCAGCGAAATTCAAGGACCTACACGATCGTGGCCTCACAGGCCTCCCTCATGCACAACAACCATGGTCCAGCACTCGTGTCAACAAGGTCAAGGACGAACTTTCGACCACCCACAACACCATGGTCGAGTCCCGCAGAATTAGCCAGGCAGACCCTCAGCCTGAGTGCCGAGGACTCCTGGCATCTCATTTTAATGTGTCGCGAGCCTCCAATGCTTCTCTCCCTGTTGCTTGGAAGGACGGGTTTCCAGGCGGTCCGATCATTAACCAAAATAGTGAGGGAGAGGAGATATCAGGTGCCTACAGAGTGGTAAACGAGCCCTCCGATTCGGGAGAGGGTGACACCGTCGTCTCTGTTTACGACTTGGGCCACAGTGCCGCGCCGGGTCCGGCACACGGATATCCGAGCTATGCCTCTGATCCCATGTCCAAAATTTCCAAGGAACACCATCAACCTTCGGCTAAAGAAATTGAGGATGATATCCGGAACAGAATCGAGAGAAGCCTCTGCTGGAGCAAGATGGACCGAAAGCAATATCTGCCGAGAGGCTCATTCGAGGAGATCTTCACTCCCGCCATTCTGAAAACTGTCATCAGATGTATCTATCCAGACGCCTTCGAAGAAGAATTCTTTCTGAAGGTTGACCAGATTGTGGGTGACGCTAAAAGAAGCCGGCGAAAAATAATCGCTACTCTGATCTTCATGAAGCAAACCAGCTGCATTGAAGATTTTATCCGGGAGGGCATTTTCGACAGCGACATGCCGCTACGCAATGCGAACAAGAGCATAAAAGAGTTCAGGACCGCAGCTGGGTCAGTCGACCAAGGAGTTCATGTCAACACAACATTGTTCCAACATTGGGAGCGTGTCTATATCGATCTGTTTTACATCTACCAGAAAATGATTTTCGTTCCATATTTCAAGATGGATGACAGTAAAATCCGTTCTCATGTTTTTGATTGGGATATCAGACTCCCTTGGGAAACTTTCGAGCATAAGATGACCGGTGGACACGGGATAGTCCACCAACTCCAGATCCATCCGAGCCATCATAACTTCAAAGGCAACAATGTGAGAATTCAGTCCTATCACTTGAGGGCTTGTCACTAACTTCAGTTACGAGAAGAAACCCGAGCTACCTTTGTATTTTGCAGTCAAGGAGATCCATGCTGCCGACCACGAGTCCTACCGCAAGGAGCTTAGAGCACTCGAGATGTCGTGTGCCAAGGTACAGAGAGAGAAACACCTCGTCAAGCTTCTCTTCACGTTTCAGCATGGAGAAAGGCTATATCTTGTCTTCGAGTGGGCAGACGGCAATCTGCAGCAATTCTGGGCAAGAAAGAGAGTCGAGGACACTCCTTTGGCTGCGCAATGGATGGCGCATCAATGTCGGGGCATTGCAAATGCCATCAAACGAATCCATGGGCTTACGACGTGGCAAAAGGAGGAGAGACTATCAACAACTGGCACTGATGAGGCGGTTGTCAAAGATTGGGGACGACATGGCGACATCAAGCCGAGCAACATCCTATGGTTTTCGGAGTATGGTGTAGATCAGGACCTACTTGTCGTTGCTGACTTGGGACTCACTCGGTACCATTCTCGCCTGACAAAGTCGCGTGTTTTGAGAGTCGACGGCTTCACCGGTACCTATCGAGCCCCAGAAATAGACCTCGGTGACTTCGTCTCTGCGAAGTACGACATATGGTCTCTGGGGTGTGTTTTTTTCGAATTCTGCATATGGTACTTACTTGGTGGGGAGTACATTCAGAACTTCGAAAACGACCGCAGGGCCAACCACCTGCCGGGTCAAGTGGACGAGACAGGAGAAGTTGATTACGGTTACTTTCTGACAACCCATATGCCTGGAGAGAAGAATCGAGTGGAGCTTAATCCTGCTGTGCCCAAAGTAAGTACTGATCTCTGCAAGACAACAATGTTTACAGGTCAAATTATACTAACATTAGTATTAATAGTGGGTCGAAAAGCTGAAGCGCCACGAAATACATTCGCCTTTTATCTACGAGATCCTGGACCTGATAATGACACAAATGCTTGTTGTAGACCCTGGAAGGAGGTCTTCTATCGACATGATATCGTATGAGTTATCCCGTATCGAGTCCTCGATACCAAAGACTCCCGGAGACGGGGCCGACTCCTCGGGACTCACAGACATATACAAACAATCATCGCCGACCACATTCGTCACAGTAAGTCTACACATCGCTTTAGTGGATATTTACGCTAATTCCTTACTTAGAATCAAAATTCAGTACCAAGAGAGAGCCTGGTCAGATTTGCAGAAGGAAACTCAATCATCGGCGCAAACACGAAACCAAGCAGACATGGCCGTGGGCGAACTCTTTCCATCGCTACGAGTGATAGAGAATCTTCCGAAGAATCATCCAGTTACGCACAAAGCACGGCTCCTAACAGCGTGTTTGATGACGAGCTGGACCAGGCACTGATGCAGCAAGATTTAGGCAGTCTTAGAGACTGAGGTTCACCTAGAATACAGACTAACTCATTGCTGAGATCTTTGGAACGACTCACTCGGCATTTTAGAGAAAACGTGGAAAATTTCGCGGTAAATTGGCGGATTGGTTCATTTCATATTCATAGAAATTTCTTATAACATGGACATATCTCAATTGTATGGACCTAGTAATCTCTATACTTTGGTGTGGCATGATGTGTCGGCCTTTCTTCCAGCTCTTGAATGGCAACTGACTGCGAGACGAACTTCAGCCTTGCCAAGCTGGAGTTGACGTCTCAGATGCAGTCAATGAAGCGATCGACGTTGGAGCGCTTTGCTGCTCACAAAGCTGGCTCTGGAGTGGCTCGATTTCGGTTGGTGGGCATCACTATATGCCCAGAGGCAGTAAGACGTCAATACAGTAGATATCAGGAAAACAGGATTATATATAAGGTATGTGAGGGATCTGGTACTTCACGATGGCTTCACTAAGTACCCGAATAGGTAATTAGGCCAAATCAAACAAGCAATTGGTCAAACAAGCAAATCTGCCTCGAAAATTCGGTCAGACAAGCAAGCTATGCCCCCTGATTTGATTTGCTTGATTCAATAGCCGCGTTGACAAAAATCAGCTGATCCCCAGCATCATCTTCGATAGTTCCGTCAGTTGGGGCAAATACACAAAACATTCATACACAACGGCATATATTCAGGAAGACCTAGAAGTGCTAGGATCAGCAGGCTTTTGCGCTCGCATTTCTAGATCATCAGATTCAGTCATTAGGGACTCAGATGGAAAGTAAACGACAGGTCAGGCGAAAAAGGTCCAACTGGATCCTGACACTAGGTTCGCAAACATAGAGGACATTAGACAGGCTCATATTAAAGGTGATGAAAGGAGGATATCACAGATGAATCCAGCGGGCCTGATTTACCCAGTGAGTCAGAAAGCTGCATCTGGGTAGGTGACAGGGCCGAAAAAGAACTGATGATGTTGATGGGCGTGGTAGTGGTGAGGTTGTTCGGAAAGGGGGATAGTTGAGTGATGCACTTTGTGTTTTGTTTAACTAGTGTAACGGGTAGTAACAGATAGACTTAGACCTTAGGGTACCGGGATTAACTTGAAGGCTGGATCTAGGAAGCAGTCCCCGACTGACAAAGTATTCCTAGGAATCAGCGGCTACAGGGTTGTTGGTTTCAGGAATCACTCTATAGGGTGCTGAACCTGAACGACATAATGGCAGCTAAGGAGCTTGCGCATGTGCATTTGTATTGTTATTTCCCCGTCGGTCTATAGTGTGCCTACTTGCGTTGCTTCAATGCAGTCTGAAGTGTTTATATATGACCTGGCGATCATTATCTGTTTACTGGGTAGAAAGAACTCCAAGAAAAGACTCAGTCATCTCGCCTCAACGTGCTATTTATAAGTAGCCTACCAGTACTTCAGTACGATCTTGATAATCAACGACGATAAGTAATACAAATAGTAGCTGTTATTTTGGCAGAGAGATTGAATGAGTTGATTGCCAATTGGAATTTCGATGTCTGGAAGCGCCAACTATTCCATTCATTCTGAGGTTCCTTCAAGGAAAGTGAGCCATTACGACTCTCTCGCAAATGATACTAACCGCGAATGTGGCGCCATTTCATGTCACGACAATGCTCAATGTACCGAAAGCGAGTCCGGCATTAGATAAATTGGGAGCAATCCCTGTCTAGTTCGCGGGAAAGATTGCCCCAAAAAGTCGGGAAGGTCGAAAAGACTAGTAAATAAGCCCAGGAGAAGTTCCCCAGGCTTTAAAATCACCTTAAATCAATCACGGTTATATTGCCGCCAATCATCTTGAATGAGTGCAGGGAACTGTGTCAGAGAATACCGGAGCCATAGTGGGATCCCTTGACTAGTACGTCCAGTCAGCGCCTAGCGAGTGGCACGAAACGAGCAATGAATGAGACCATCGTTGGGGCTAGGCGCCATCGGCCATCGGCACTCGGGAGGGACAAGACCATCATCATTCCGAGTTGTGGGATGGACGGAGAATTTCGACATGGATGGTATTGGCAGCTTGGGTTCCCCTTGTCATTTGTCCGTAGAGAATTGTATCCAGAGTCAGCATTCAGGCACCCCAAGCAACATTGAACAATTAGTTTCCTTTGTAAACGAAAATCCACAGACCTGGCACTATGTGGTACTGGGTCCATCATCCTTTTACCGCGCTTTCCATCAATCATGAGATTTCCCCGGCTTCTTTTCCCTGCTTTCTGGGGTTGAGGCTGTCCTGGACAGTTTTGAGATGGTCGATACAAGGAACAGAACGAATAAGGTAGGACAAGGGCCAATACGGAAGAGTCCTGATTGGAGTAGCTCGCCCACTGTTTCATGGTAAATTACCAACACTTTTTCGGAGACACTAGATGCAACCCCGTGAACGAAGCCGGGTCTAAGTGAGCAGGGCGAGCACGTTCCTGCTCAACGCCATAACCCGCCCGGTGGCTTGCGTCGCATGTATCGCCTGCAGATCGATTGCGGCTTTTGGGAAATTTGGAAAAGTTCCTGACTAGGGTGTTCTTGGCGATGATTATGGCTTCTGTACAAAAGATAGCAGTCTTCAGGATGTTGAAGACGGGGAGGAAACCCACGGCCAAGTTCCATCATCTCGATTTCATTCATTGCAAGATAGATTCTTTCTTTCTCCTTACGCTCTTTTCCCACGTACATTCGCTCTTTTTACACGCACAAGTCAGTCAACTGCCCAAGATGGCCAGAACCAACCAACTTCTCTTCACTCTCTTCCTCGCCCTCACTACCGGTACCCATGCGGCTCCTCAGGCAGGCGTCGCCGCCCCCGTGAAGGTTGCCGCACGCGCCGAACCCACCGAGTTCGAGCCACAAACCAACGCCGGCCCCGGAGGCAGTGATTTCAAAGACTCGACACACTTCCGTGTCTACAACGGCGGCAACGATGCCACTGACTCCCTCGCCATGCTTGAGGGCGCCTACGAGTGCTTCGTCAACGTCCTCGGTTGGCGCTCATCGGGACTCTCCTTCAACCCGGGCTCCGACGACGGCCCCTACCACAAGACCAACGTTTACTCCGTGTCCAACCTTGACAGCGCCGCCGGCGTGATGCACTCGGAGCCTGAGAGCGGCGCAGGCTGGCTCGAGGTCGTCCACACCTATCTCGCCAGCCCAGGCGTCACCGTCCACGAGTACGGCCACGCTCTGCACTACCACCAGCGCACCTGGGTGAACCAGCAGCGCACCGGCGCCTGGTGGGAGACGGTCGCCAACTGGGTTGCCGACACTTACAGTACTTCCCCCCTCTGCGCCGACGCCCGCACGAAACACAACCATCCCGAGGGCCGCACCGAGTTCGAGGTGAACAAGGTCATCGGCGACTCCTTCCAGGTCATTGTTGACGGCACCGTGGGCTCCGGCAACTACTACCAGGCCTGGCCCTTCTTCACGTACCTTACCAACAATCCGGACAACATTGCAGGCCTCGGCAAGGACACACTGCACCAGCTGATGGTCCAATATGAGCAGGACAGCAACGAGACCCCCCTTCACACCCTCGATCGCGTCCTCGAGGGCAACGCCACCGCCGGCGACGTCGTCGGCAGCTACTGGGCCCGCATGGCCTACGTCGACATCGGCCACGAGCAGGCGCAGGAGCTCTTCAACCAGGCCAAGGACACGGTCAACTTCGCCAACGTCGACGAGTCCGGCAGCGGATACAAGGTCAAGTCCGACCGCGCGCCGCGCTACATGGGTGCCAACATCATCCCTCTGAAGACGTCGGGCGGCAAGGTCGACGTCAAGGTCACCTCGAGCGGCGAGTTCACGGCGACGCTCGCGATCAAGGGATCCAGCGAGGTCCGTTACGTCGCGCTCGCCAACGGCGCTGGCTCTGCGGAGGTTACCAGCGGCGAGGAGGCCAGCTTGGTTGTCGCCAACACCCCCAAGACTCTGATCCTGTACGACGGCTTCGAGCTCGCCAGCAGCGAGGCCAACAAGGGCTTGGACTACTCTTTCACCCTAACCGGTGCAACCGTTGCTTAACCGGTAATGGAGCTCGTGGTTGCTTTGTTTCTGTGTATTAAATACCTTTCTTCTCTACATACTGTCAGCCGCTGGACAGGGCATGTATATATCTTTCAAGATACCAACTTTTCGGTGCCAAGTATACGCCAGTACCTCCTGAGATGTAAATATTATGGGTTCAAGTACCTCTTCATTGGAGAGCCGGGAGCTCGCCATAGTGCGTCAGGTGCTATTCCAGCTCGACATGGTGACGGGTCTCGCGAGCGAAGACTTGAAATATTCGACGTCTTTGAGACATAGAGACGTGATGACGACGGCGATACAGACAACCAGCGTCATGGGACGTCGAAACAAGCCTGCGTTTGGCGACAACAAGCGCGATGCTGATTTTGACTTTGCGGAGTGTTTGTCCGACTGCGCCGATGTGTCCGCTCTGCCCAGCTTCATTTCGTGGTAGCCCAGGGTTCCCAGTTGGAGAAAGGTTAATCGAGCGAGGTAGAGACAATAGAAGGCTATCCCACAGGCATAATATCCCCTCGTTTCCGGCATAACCACAGTGTAGGCGATGACGGGCATGATTCTCAAGGAGATCATCGACAGGACATTTGCGAGCATGGCTCTGCGGAAGGTTGATGAGTTGGTCGCATTACGGCCATGAAACCGCAACAACGCAACGGCATCGGAGAAAAGCTCCGTCACAAGGCCGGCATATATGAGGTAGATAGGCCGCCGCGGGCTCTTGGCGACCATAACAAGTGCCAGGGAGCCCAAGGAAAGTAAGTGATGGGCAACATATTCTGACGAGTATCTGAGCAGCGGCATCTCGGAGATCCATAGGACGGTCCGGGAGCTGAGACAGATTTTGCCGTTGGTGGTGATAGGGCGGTCAAGGCCGAAGGTGTCGGTTGCGGAAGGCGTTTCATCGTATGCGATGAGGCAGATTGGCGTTGTGAACAAAGTCAGGAGGATACCAAGCGGGAAGACGAAATAGGGGGCCAGTTTGTTATACCTGTCGAGTTCCAGTTTCGCGTAAAAGTCTGGGTTGAAACGCTTGACTGCCCTGTGTAGGCACTGATTCAGGAGCTGATAGACTGCTAGGCCCACGACAATGGGAGCACAGTCTACGGGAAACATTTTCGTCGAGATAGCCTAGCGGGTGATGGATCAAGAGGCAAGAGCGAAGACAGTAAGCGCCCAGACGGCCCGTGGCGGTTTATAGCTACTGCGCAAAATACAGACTTTATGTTGCATCAGCTGGAGCATCGTCTTCGGCAGCTTTGGAAAGCATCCTACGCCGTTACCTCTGGGCGAGGGTCTACAGTTCAGCTACGCTACTTTGTATCTTGCTGCTTTCTCAAATAAGAGCCAATGGACGCTATCAAGAGAAGAGTCATATCTGGGTATCAAATCTCACGTAAGCGCCGGTGCGGCTGATGTGCCTTATCGGTCAACTGATTAAGCTGGCATAATGGTAACTGGGCCTGGAATGCGCTCCCGGCTGGAAGCCGGGGTATTCCTATGAGAGACAAAGCACTCAAACAAGAGTGGCTGGGGTTAATAGAAGTTGTTGCGAGATAGGGATTTGCCGATGATGAGACCTGGAATATTTCCAAGTACAGAATGGCGAGTTTCGTATCGGCGCGTGGCGCAAGACGGTGCCCATTTTGAACGTTATTTAACTCCCAAGACGAAGTCCGGAGTGGTGGCACTTGAGCGTCTCGGCATGCCACATGGAACAGTGGGCATCCGCCCCGAAGAGTGGCAGAGCAGTCTGGTTCGTCGTTCTCCGGCATGCCGAAGGACGAGGATGTCGCAGCGCTCGAACCGTGGACAAAAGTGTGGTGGTTTCGGCCATGATTCTACCTACAACGAAGCCCCAGCAGCTTGTCGGTAGGGTTCTTGCTCCGCCAAATCTCGGGAGATTCCTCTGTCAGCTGCACTAGGATAGATGACGAGGATGGTGCTTTTGGTGGTGGTGGGCTCGAGGAAACGAAACGAAGGAACCCCGCGGCTGGGAGGAACAGGTACGCGACGCTCCGGTTGGTTGGGCCGGGCAATTGTTTTCCACTGAATGACTGGGGGACTGTATGCGAGCAACTGGGTGCGCCTTACTGTTTGGTTTGGCACTCTTCTCATGGAGTGAGTCTACCTTATGCATGGCCTTGAGGCAAGAGTTTGAGAAAAGACGAGGGGATACAGGACGTCCGGGAGTGCTAGGGTACGTACCCGTCAACATGCGAAACCCGATTGGTCGATGCTTTGGCGCCCATCCGACAATGGGTTCAGGCACGCTCCGGGCAGTTCGGACGCCGCTGATGCTCGTTCCCAGGGACGGAGCCTGGTGGGAACACTGAGGCGCCCTCCCACCCTCCGCAGTCGTTGCTAATTTGATGGGTCTTGGCGGCTCCAGGCCGTCACCCACGCCCTCGCCATTTCATTGGACAGCCGGACCCACCTTACTGTGTGTCAGACGGTGTTTCCCTCACTGTTAGACTTGCCCCTTATTTGAGGTAGGAAATTGAGAGTTCCATCCAAATTCCCGGTGGTCTTGGCAGTCAATAGCGACTGGCCTCGCTTGAGGACGCTGTGGAGCCGGAGGGGGCGAGCACAGTGCGGATGGAGACTAAGGTTAATTGCGGTCGAGACCGAGAAGAGCCACTCAATGCTGCCTTCTCCAGGCGCTCCTTCCTCTTCCTTCTCCGGTTGGAAGTCTGAAGCTATCAGTCGCGTCGCTCTTTCCCTCCGCACCGTGACCAGCGATTGCTCGTGTCACCCACCCCCACATAAACCACCTTTCACTCTCATTCCACTTCATTTCATCCCTCACTCATCTAACTCTCATCGCACGCTACCATCATCGCCCACACTGAGCGGCCAGAAGCCATCGACACCAAGTCTTTCCAGCGTTTAGGAGTGACGATCCCGGGTTTGACCACGAGCTGACCCAAAACACGCGCGATGAGTTGGCAGCCCAACTAGCTAGCGGGCTCCCACGGCAACCAGTAGCCCGTCCTCCTTATTCCCCCGCGCGGCGTCCGGTCCCTCTGCCGCGTCGTGTGATCTGCCTTGGCCGCACCGATCGGTTACTTGGCGCACATAAACAAGAGAATATCCTGCTTATGCACTCGAGCTTGACTTTGAAGAAGATGGAAGGAGGAGGAGGGGGAGGCTGGTTCATCATTGGGTTGCCCTTTTGCCGCTGCCATGTTTTTCTCGCATTTTCCCATCCCGCGCGTCCGTATAACCGTCCGATATTTCGTATCCCACACGCCTGATCTCTCGCCTGTTCATTGCTATGTATGGAGTGGTGGAGCTGACTCAGCTTTTCCTCTTTCGACTTGATGCAAGAGGACCAAAAAAAGCCCCCCCAACCAAAGAGAAAAAAGACACCCCTCTCTTGAACTCTCAGTTTTGCTCCCGTTTTGTTTGCTTGGCATTTCCCAGCAGTCCGTCCCTCTCTGCCACTTTTGTTGCCCTTCCATTGTTGACCAAGCCCTTTGCCGCTTCTCTCAAGCTTTTGCTTTCGTGCCTTGACGGTACTTGCTTGACCTCCCAGCCTCATCGGCCCCCCAACGGTTCTTCCCATGTGTCGGACGGACGATCTCTTCATCCCAAACCCGCGAGTCAACGATCGGCGGCGCCCTGTTTATCCAACTCACTATCGGCCTCGGATTCTCATCGAGACTCAGCCTCTTGCACATTCATTCATTCAATCAATCTCCCTCGCCGGCCTGAGACGCCATTGCCATCGCCAAGACGCTGTCGAGTCTTAGCTCTGGGCGACCCCTGAATCCATCCTCTCTACGTCCCCGTCTCGCATGCTCTCTGCATCCACAACGAACCACTCGAAGGCAGGGCGTCTTTGCACCCGAGCTGTCCCTTGCCTGTATGATCTCTTCGGGTGCCCCGTGAGTCGTGACAGGCGGACCCCTCGCTGGGATGAACCGACAGAGAGTGCCCGCCATAAAGCTCCCCGCGTATTTGGCCAGGAATTGAGTCTTGGCAACATTCGCGCTGGCAGGTTTTGGGTAGGGATGGCTGGTTCTCTCGTCGCGCGTCTCTCACCTCCTCGACTCCTTGCCGTGTTCCTCCGTACAGCCCAGCCCAGCCAGCCCAGCCCGCTCTCTAGAAGTGTCCGGTGTTCGTCCCTTATTCGTGACAGATGATCGATGAGTTAAGTTCAAGGAGTTGAGTTCGTGATGCAACCACCACATGAGTAGGCGGACAAGGCAGAGCATGTCGAGACATCCCGGTCGGCCCTCCTCCATTGGAATCGTTCGCTAGATGCCCTTCAAAAGTCAACGGCCGCCCGCATAGCCCTTGCAGGTGTTGATTGCGGAAGCACAGCGTGGCCCGTAACCGCCGCCCTCTCGTCCACTGCCCTGGCTCAATCTCGAACCCAGAAAGGATAGAAGGGCGTGCTCAACGTCGGAGGGCGTCTTCTCATTTGCTGCACAGCCCCGATGCCCAGAAGGCCAAGACCCTACCAAGAATACCAAGACTTTGGCGGCCACCAAGACATATTCTACCGCGTCATCCAGTGCCCGTTGATTCCCATTTCTCTCTCGTTTGTGTGTTTCCGTACCCGAAAAGTGGTCTGGAAGCCTCGTTCCTATTCCTTCCCCCCTTTTCCCGCATCTGAGGAGCGTTGAGTTTACCTGTGAGCTGCCGCCATCCCCGGTTCATCCACCGACAAACCAACTCTCACTCTCACACCACCAAAACTTCAATCTTCACTCTCACTTTCACTTCTCACTTCACCAAAAATCCGCCCCAGAAAAATAAACAACAACGTCGACGACTGACACGAACCCGACCGCCACCTTTGCGGCAACACCGCACCATTTACCATTTCTGGCGGCGCCGGTCATGAACACTCGCTTTTCATAAACGCAAAACCTTTTTTTTTTCTTTTCCTCGCACTTCCGCCTCTTTTTCTTCCAACTTCTAGCTACGACGCACTCACTCGTTTGAGACCCGACGACCACACTCCAATCGACAGCCCGGACCGATCACCGATTCTTATGTTATTCTTGAATTAAGTTTCATCGAATCGCCATCGACTGCACTTTTGATTCCGTCAACTTATTCTTCCCCCGACCGGCGCGCATCGCCATGGTCACAACACTGGCAACAGCCGCCTCGGCGGCGCTGCTGCTGGCAGGAAGCCTCCCGGCCGTCAGCGCGCAGTATTATAAAATCGACTCTACTGGTAAGTGACGACTTTCCGGGATCATGCGACGATGCGTGGGATTGAGACGGTTGCGAACCACTGTCTTCGCCCCAGCCCTATGAACATCGACGTCACCTCACTAACACCGCATTTTCCTCGTTACAGACAACATTAAGTCGTCGGCAAAAACGCTCGCATACGACCTGATGAAGCAGTACAAAGGAAACCAGACGGGCGAGATCCCCGGTATCTTGCCCGGCCCGCCCACCGAGCACAAGGGCGACTACTACTGGTGGGAGGGAGGCGCCATGATGGGCACCTACATCGACTACTGGAAGCTGACGGGCGATTCGACGTACAACGATCTCGTCATGGAGGGCATGCTGCACCAGACCGGCCCCAACGCCGACTACATGCCCCCAAACCACACCGCGTCCCTTGGAAACGACGACCAAGGCTTCTGGGGAATGTCCGCCATGCTCGCCGCCGAGAACAAATTCCCGAACCCGCCCGAGAACAAGCCCCAGTGGCTTGCTCTCGCCCAGGCCGTTTGGACAACCCAGGCGAGCCCCGATCGCCACGACGAAACTTGCAACGGAGGTCTGAGATGGCAGGTTCCGTTCTCCAACGCCGGCTATAACTACAAGAACAGTACGAGCCCCGATTAGCCGATGAGGGAAGTAGGAGAGAAAGCTAACCGAATCGCAGCCATCGCCAACGGATGTTTCTTCAACATTGGCGCCCGCCTCGCCAGATACACAAACAATGACACGTACGCGCAGCACGCCGAGAAGACCTGGGACTGGCTCTGGAGCGTCAACTACATCGACCACGAGAACTGGAACGTCTACGACGGCGGCCACGTCGAGCACAACTGCACCGACGTGAACAAGCAGCAGTTCTCCTACAACGCCGCCATCCTGACCCAGGGCGCCGCCTTCATGTACAACTACGTGAGTCACCGTTTTGTTGCGCTGCGAATTACGGACGAGCATGACTAATTCAAGTACAGACCAACGGCTCCGACGTCTGGAAGGGCCGCATCGAGAAGCTTACCGAATCCCTCTTCCTCAACTTCTTCCCCAACAACACTGGCTACGAACTCGCCTGCGAGGGCCGCAAGGGCCAGTGCACCGCTGACATGTTGTCCTTCAAGGGCTACGTCCACCGCTGGCTCTCGGTCGTCACCCAGATTGCCCCCTTCATGAAGGACAAGATCCTGCCCGTGCTCAAGGACTCGACCCAGGCCGCCGTCAACCAGTGCACCGGCGGCGAGACGGGCCGCGTCTGCGGCTTCTACTGGAACGACAAGGTGTTTGTGGACCCCGCCGTCGACAAGACTTCGGGCGCTGGTGAGCAGATGAACGTGCTGGCCGCCGTGTCGAGCCTGCTGATCGAGAGCGTCGAGCCGCCTGCGACCAACACGACGGGTGGTATCTCCAAGGGCGACCCCGACGCGGGAAGCAAGAGCAAAGACAACATCGAGCCGGAGCCCATCACGACGGCGGATCGCGCCGGTGCGGGCATCTTGACGGCCATTGTGCTGGCCGGTGGTCTGGGTACTTGGGGCTGGATGAGCTTTGGCGACTAACAGGAGTCGGGAAAAGAGACGTGACATGTGAGAGTGTGTGTCTAATGGGATGTTTGATTTGTTGTAAGGGCTACATATCTGGATACGCATGGCATGGCGTTCTGGGTGAACACTGCAAGGGGACTTTGCTGCCTACTACCACCGCTACTACGTTTTTTCCCTTTCTGTTGCCTTGGTTTCCTTGTGTTCTGCTTCCCATTTCAGTGCGCCCTTCCGCTTGACAATTTTCGCTTCTCAGGTGGTGGACTTGTTCTCGTGAGGTGAAGTAATTCGCGGATGTGTACTGCAAGGGGTTCGTGCAAGCATTTCCAAGTCCGGTCCGGGGGGGGGGGGGGGGGGGGGGGGGGGGGGGGGGGGGGGGGCAAGGTATTCAACGATGGGCGAGCTCTCGAAACCCAGACTCGTGTTTCGCATGTGCTTATTGCTAAACACTCCTTTCAGCAGCGCGTAGCGGCTGAGACGTATTCTCGCCTCGTTCATGATTACCTGGATCAAGCGGGTCTTACGGATAAACATGAACCCTCTTGACGGAAACCCTGCGCCGCAATCCTAAGACAACGGCGACCCTCGCTGAAATTCGAGGAGGGCAGTTCGTATCGAGAGTCGACTGAGGAGTCGTTGGCAGTGTAGCACAGCATCAGCACTGATATCATGCAGGGAAAAGATGGCCCACCGAGGTGAAAACGTCTTGACGGCGATCAGGCTGCTGTGATGTTGATCTCGGTCATTCTGCCTGCTGGCCGGGCATTTCTTGTACGTGCCTGTTTCTGGACGGGAAGAAGGCAGCATAACGCACATGGCTCGACGGCTTCGTTGATAACGGAAAATTTTTGCTGCCATCCTCGGGGTGCTGCATGCACCTTTTTGGCTACCAGTCATAGCCAGAGCCGGTGTCTCCATGCAGGTAGCCGTTGCAACAAGACACAACCGTAAGCGATTGGATCGGGCTTCCAGGTACACAATGTCATCTGACAAGCCATGCGAGGAGCGGCCATGTCCGGAGCAGTCTGGAGCAGTTTGGTAAGGGTTGCTAGGAAAGAAGCAGCCGCCAGGCCAGGCACCAAAGAAGGCGAAGGAGGCGCAAGAGACGAGCCGAACCGGCTGCCCCCCACCACACACGTTGGGCGATGAGAAGCGCCATGTCAGGTCCAGGGTCTGGGCCTTGGGCCTCTTGAGTTTGCCTCGGTGCCAGGTTTCCACGTACTGTGCCAACGAAGATGCCGTGGTTTGGCTCGAACAGATGCTGCATTGGGAGGCAACCAGCCTCCTCCGCCTTACCACCAGCATCATCACCCGGCCACTGAGGCCGAGAGAGTAACACGGCGGGCGAGCTTTGGTCTTGATGTTTCTCACTGAGGAAAGCCGCACGTTACACAGACTTAAGACGTAATGCCTGCTGGCTAGGAATAACTGCAGCAGCTCTGCAGAGAGACTCGGCACGCTGTTACTCTCGTTATCCTGTACAACATTATCAGCATCAGGCCGCACATCTAGGGTGGATTTGCGAGGCCTAGCGTTGGAGGCCATATGGTAACTGCCTCAGTGAAGTTGCAGCCGGCAGCGAGGACGAAATTTCAACGATAAAGAATCGGTCGTTGTCGGATGTAGGTTACGAGTGCAGCCAACGTAAGTTCTCAGCTTCATCCCGAAAGCAACCTGGACCCCCTAGAAATCCATGTGGCAAAGCTGAACATGAGAAGGAGGTTGTGCCGGAGATGAACCTGACAGGTCGAAGGTGGTGTTACACAATGCTGGGTCTGCACGAGGCGGCTGCGGGCTTCATAAGATGGCTTGTTCCATGGTCCATGGTCCGTCTAGATGCCGCCAAGAAGCAACCTCTAGAACACAGGAATTACCTTGAAGATATGACAACTGACAGATGACAGCTTCATCAAACGGGAGCGGGCTGATGTAACCTCCCTTCGCGACACCATGAGGTGCATCATCCCCAGTGCCGCGGGCGTTCGGAAGGACGCATACTTGCATAGCTCCGCAAGTGGAATGGCCTCGGTAGCATGTTTGCAACGGCGAAATAACGAGACAGATTCTGCTTCGAGCAGGTTATTCGCCATGTACAACACGACAAGCCGCCCCGCAGCTTCACCTCTGGCGATTTTCTCCACCACCCTCCACACTCGAGCTTCCTGGCCGACGAGAGACGCAACGAGGGATGATTTGTGTGCAGGTTGCCGTGGCCAGCATCTCGACAGGTCAACGAGATTTTGTTTTGTTCATGAAACACTAGCCTTACGCGGGGGTCAGTGGCGACATTGGCGTCAGTTTGTATGTATTTTCTATGGGCTACAACTGTGATCGACCGCGCTGCTGCGGGCTACGGACTGCGAGTTGGTCAACGGCGGCTGGGTATATTGGTTTTGTTGTGGACGAAAAGGAACGAGAAGCACGGCTTGCGCTGCTGCTAATGCTGCTATCTTCGTCTCTCCGAGTCTCGATCCCTGTCTCGATTCCGATTGTCCCAATCTCTGCGGTCTCTGCGGCCAGAGTCCCGATCGTCACGCCGCCGGTCTTGGTGATCGTACCGTCGTCCGGAACCCTGGTCGTCGGATCGATATCGATCTTTATCTCCTCTGCTGTCCCTGTCCCTGGCCCTTGGACGTCCAGGGCTTCGGCTTCGTCTCCGTTCCCGTTCTGCTCTGGGGCGATCTTTGTCCCGCTGGTCTCTGTCCTGCTCTGTTTGTCGCTCTGGCTCTGGGCGACGATCCTTGGTACGTTGGTGACGACCCTTCATCTCCTCTTCCCCGTATACAAGATCGTAGTTGTCTCCATTCCGCTCGTACTCGTCGCGATATTGTCGCCTCTTCTCGAGTTCATCGACTCCTCCCCAACCGCCTCTGGAAGCGTGCTTTCTACGCTTCTGGTTCGTGTCGTCTCGCCAGACCTGACTCAACTTGCTCACACTCTGCGAGAAGTCGACGTGGATACGGCGATCGTCGATCAGGACGTCCTGCATCTTGAAGTAGGCTGCCTCACAGGACGCCTTGTCAGCGTACTCGATGAAGGCGTACTGAAGACTGTCGCCGGTCTTGGCGTCACGGATCACCTCGCAACTGAGAATCTTGCCGAATCGGCCAAAGATGAGTTCCAAGTCCGCATCCGTAGTGACAGGGTTGAGCTTGCAAACGAAGAGAACGTTTTCTGGCGGAGCGACTTCGGCGAACGGCAGGTCACCCATCATTTCCAGAGTGAGAGCCTGCGCCCGTGCCTCCCTGTCCCTCCGCCGCTTCTCGATAGCCTCTTCGTCCAGATCGTCATCTTCGTGCAGAGCGGCCTCATCCGCGATGCGAACAGTGTCGAGTTGTGACTTGGTCGGAGGCGGCGAAGCGCTGGGTTCGCGCAGCTCGGGGGGGTCAGGGTACGGGTCGTCGAGGATGATCGTGTGCTTGATCCGAATGTCGATGAGCGGGTGCCCCTTATCGTCGACAATTGCTTCGTTGATCTTTTCCAGGACGTCGAAACCTTCGACGACCTTACCAAACACAGCGGCCTTGCCGTCCAGGTAGTCAGTATCGTCGCCCAGAGTGACGATGAACTGCGACGCTGCCACGCGGGTATCTGGGTCCGAATCCAATGGCGCCGTGGCCATACTGACAGTGCCTCGCTCGAGATGTTTCAATTTCGGGTGGAAGAAGGCTGGGAACATCTTCTTCGAGCTGTCGCCCGACAAAAGGCCCCAAATCGACGTGCCTCCATCGGATTCTTTGGACAGGGGTCCTAAGGGGTCGCCGGTCTGGAAGGAGAAGTTCTTCTGGACGGAGTGAATCGGTGAAAAGTTGTAGTATTTGACCTTGCAGAGCTTCAAGAAACTGGCGAGCTTTGGTTAGCTGAGCAAGAGCTGTGATGCGGCGATCGGAAAAGCTGCGACTTACTTTTCGCACAGCTTAGGCGCGTAGTCGACCAGGAGGTCTATCACGATGTCGCCCGAGCTGGTTTCCAGGAGAACCGACATGGCGACGCTTGTGTGTGCCCTGCGATGGCTTCGGTGGCTGAACGGACGTCGTCGTCGTGGTCGCAGTCGTCGTCAGTGGGGTTGTCTTATCCAAAACGGAGCTTTCCAGAAACTTTTTTTTTTTTTTTTGCGCCGCGAACTGATCAACACAGACCAGCCGGTTCGAATCTTTCGTGTGGTCGAAAGCACAAGATCTGTAGCTCGAAGGTTTTTGTCTGCACCGAGGACAGGAGGCGCAAGCTATGCTCGACTGGTGCTGGTGGGGTTGGACTTCCGTGTGTGGTCGATGATGTTTGCGGTCAAAGTGAGGTTGGAGCATCAATCCGCGAGGCAACGGCAGAGAAGCCTCGTCACATAGTGCAAAGCTTATTCTTTCGCGTACTTCGCACAGTCAAAGGCTTGGCGAATCAGGACAGGACTGAAGTCTCCGAGTGGGTCGGTCCATTTATTTGCATTTGGAGCTTGGAACCTGTCCGATTGGTATCTTGGTCTTGATTGAATTTTATTTTCTTATTTCCTCAACGGCGCGAATGAAATTGACCATCTACTAGTGATGTTCGGTACCGCTACCATACGATTCAAGCAAAACTCTGTAGGTGCAACTTGGAGACGCGCATGTGCACCCTCTCTGCCCGCATGCAGCAGCACGCAGATCTCCCGTCATCGTCGAACCACCTTGCTCATATTCGCGGGGAAAACAGTGCTTTCGTCGATCCTCAAGATATGATTAGGGATTATTAACACGGAAAGTGGACGATGAAGTAAGTGTTTGTAATTTGGTGTCGTATCAGTCATCACAAGCTCTATGTCTCTGTGTGTGTCTGTGGTATCCTACAACTGCCAAATGTACGCCAGAGGCAAAAGAAAAGAAAAAAAGAAGCAAGAATAAAAATGATGGGCTGTTGTGTCAAGCCGATCTCGCCAAAGAACACCAATATCCGACAGGCGAGATGAAAAATGATCTTCGCCTGTATGCACCAGCTTTTCCCAATTCTGATGCAGGCCCCATAAGCCATGCCATGCCTTTCTCGGCACATGTCAGAAACCCGCTCCCTCAACGCCTTTTGATAAGGTAATGTCCTGCCAATCGAACGCCTCCAAATGAAACCCCAGGCAATTAGGTAGGTGAAATATCAATGCTGCGCTTTTGTGTCGATCCGTGGGATTGTGTTGAGCGATGGTGGTCTCACGGAGCGCTCTTGCGTCGTCGCTCGGAGCGTAGCTCCTTTTCCGTGTCCATCAAGCGGCACTGCACCCACATGCGGAACGAGTTGTCGCTCCGCACCTGCTCGCAGTTGAGAAGCTCCATCAGGGCCCGCTTCATGCCCTCGTTGACGTCGAAGAGGCGCTGCTCCTCCTCGGCCACGGCCCAGATGGTCGTCTCGTCTGCGATCGGTGCAAGCGAGCTGCTGCGGCGGGCCTTGGGTCCAGAGATGGACGAGCATCGGCTGCGGCTGTGATGTCTTCGGCCACCGGACGAGGCGTTGGGGTACTGCCCGAAGGGCGAGCAGGTGCTGCGGGTCGGAGACACGGAAGGCGACGAGGAGAGCGAGGTGCCGCAGGTGGTGATGGGACGGATCTGGTCCAGGTGCTGGCGAAGTTCCTCATGTTGCGAGTGCAGGAGGAGGTATTGCTGAAGGGCGAAGTTGGAGGTCTGCTTCTGGGAAGAGACGGGGAGAGTAGACGGTGCTGCCATTTTTGCTGATGTTGGTGGATATGGTAGTTGTAATGTGCAAGTAATGTGTCTTTGGGCTATTGACGAGCCCATCGGGAATTGATATGGGCTGGTAAAGGAGATAGGTAGGCTTGAAGGTTATGGTAGAATCGGGAGAAGACGAGACTTGAAAGATGTCGTCGGTGAATGTGCCCTGGGCAAGGTGCTCGTGCAATGTGATGGGCGGCGGGTGGGTAGCTTGGGCCGATGTCGTCAACGTGATGTTTTGTCTGGAAACCAATCGGCACCCCAGTGGTCCTCAACCAAGTAGATATATACTGTTGACTTGTCGAATGTTTGTAATGTTTTGGTTTCTTGTTTCCTTGCCAAGGTGAAGAAAGGCGCTGATTAGGAGTACAACCGGTCGGTGAATGTGGCTGGTAGACGAAGAGAGTAGTTGACTCGTGGTCTTGAGCTGATGGTTCGAGTGCAAAGGAGGTGGTGCCGAGTACTAATACCAAATGAGGTACCTGAGTGTCTGGAGCTCCCGCCCTGTCGATGGCGTCGATCACAGGTGGATCCGGCGTCCTTTGTCTCCTTTCGAATGAACCCCCCCGTTGGCGTGCAAGAGAGGAGACGCGGGCGGGCGTGCGTTGGAACTTGCGGGGGTTGCTGGTAAACGGTCTCGAAAGCCCCTCTCAACTGTCGGTAATAAATGTGAAAAAGAGGAGACGATGCAGAAAAACAGGAGGGCGTGGCTGCTGTCGGACTGGTGTTTGGTCAGAGATTGAGGCCCTTCTAGGGAAGAGAGGGTAAGGATGGGATCAAGTAATATGTAGGTAAGGTGTGCTTGTGGCGTATGCGTGTGTGTGGTTGGTGTGTCGCTCTTTTTTTTGCAGTTTGCGGTGTGCACGTCCGATGCAGACGCGATGCAGACAGATGCAGGATAACGCAGCTGAGTAGCTCTCCCCCCCGGCAGTCAATGACTTATTTTATTAATAGGGAGTTGTGGATGACCCGGAAGTGATGGGCGGGTTGCGTGAGATGCGGGAGGAGGAGATGAGGAGATTCTGAATAAGGATGCGTTGT
Source organism: Colletotrichum incanum (assembly GCA_001625285.1). NCBI lineage: Eukaryota > Fungi > Ascomycota > Sordariomycetes > Glomerellales > Glomerellaceae > Colletotrichum > Colletotrichum incanum. The sequence goes on from LFIW01002328.1 coordinate 204,805, forward strand.
CGCCGTCCTCTGGTCTGCGTAATAAGGTATTCCGGGATCTCGACCAGCCCAGAGAAGGCCAATTCAGGTACGACAATCAAAGCGTGGACGCCCCCTCGTGGAAATGGGACATTCAATGGCGCCAAATAAAGCTACAAGCTACAGGGCGTTTCCCACTGGCCGGGATGTGGTCGACAGTTGGGGGGTGTGTATGTGTGTGCGAGTGAGAGAGGTCCCACTGCTAATCAAGACAACGACGGAGTACCCGCGTTGCAGAGAGGAAAACAGGGTAATGGCGGGTTCGGTAGTCAGGAGTAAAAAGAAAATGTGCGCTCCAACCTGGGTGTGGAAAAGGGGAGTGGGATGGCGCCCGCCGACACCCGAGAGGAGGTTTGGAAGCTTTTTAGAGCCCACGACGGTTTTGATGGAGCGGTTCAGGTTTGCCGTCGCAGAGTCAAAGCCCGGCGCGCACTAAAAACTTTGCTAGCTTGGAGGTGGTGTTAATGGTGGTTGGCGGCGGTAATCCGTCGTCCGTGATGAAGTCAACTGGAAACTTTTGAGGGGACTTCTTTGGATGGGGAGGCCTGGCTCTGGAACAGATGTGTGTGTGTGTGTCTGTCTGTCTCTCTTCCTCGGCGTATGATTTGTGTGCGTGGTGATAATGAGGGGAGCCCGACTCTACCTAATAATGGCGGCCGATAGCGTAAGACGGGATAGGACGGGGATATGGATGTCTGGGAAATGGGTGTGGAGGGCTCACTCTCCACAACCCCTGGTTCAATTAATAGACCCGGTCCAGGCCAGATGTGATGCTGGTGGGAATACGAAGAAGCGGCGGCTGCGTGTTGCGTGCTCTGCTGCGTCAAAGTCGTAGTGTAGACGCGCCCAATGGGTCAGTCGGTCCCAAGTTGGAGATGGCGGAGGTCGGTTCGCTGTCGGTGGTGCAATAAACCGGTTCAATGTTGCGCTATTCCAGCAGGAAGAGGAGGAAAAAAAGGGCACAGCATGCGTTGTTATGCAGCCCAGGATGAGAGCCGTACTAGTTGGTCCACGTTTGTGGCTAGGCCTTGTTCTGTCCCGTAGCGCAGCCCGCAGCGTTTGATAGCGCTATCTTTGGCCCTCTGGCAACCCAGTTCGGTTCGAGTTGGTGTGTGAGGGATGTGATGGTGCCCTAGTACGAGAGTCTCCTACCCAAAGGGGCGACGTGACGACGATACGCAGGGTCGCGTCGGCGTGGCGCTGCTAGTGCGGACTTGGAGAGATTGTGATACCGACGATGCGGTCGGGGGAGGCGATAACAAAGTTCTTTGATAAGGTGCAAGTGTCCCTGGAGGCGAAATCGACCTCAGCTGGCCACTAGTGCGTTGGCCGTGGCTGCAGTTGCTGGAGGGTTCCTGATGATGCGATACCAAAAAGTCTCTGGCGAATGGGAACCGGCTTCCTCTGAGCGCTTGGCCGCGGGTGTTCGATGCCAGAAGATTCACGAAGCCGAAATGGTCGTGTTGTTGTTGTTGTTGTTGTTGTTGTTGTTGTTGCTGCTGCTGCTGCTGAGGCGTATGGCTGTGCGTCCTCGCTTGGGTGGGAACGGCCTCGTCTGGTTCTCGTGACTGTTGACGTTGATGCTGCTGGTATTGTGGCTCGTGTTCGAGTTTATGCTGGTCTTCCGAGGGATCGGGGGTGTTCCACGTTATATCACAATGATACATAGCAATGCAAGGAAGACTGACGATATCAGACTGTCTTGTCGAGGTCTGGTGTGAATAACTTGTTGTACGTACGTGCTGTCAGCTTGCTTGTCTCAGAAGGTCTTGACGCCGGTGAGGCTGGTGGCATTTTGTACTTGCATCCCTCGGAAAATGAGTGTGAGCACAAGGTGACGTACGTGTGCCTCAGAATGTCCATGTGGCTCACCTCACGACCGGTCAGGGTCTCACATATCGATCCCACGTTCTCTACCTGCTTCTGTCTCGATGAGGTGCTCATCGGGCATTTTTTGGAGACTATGAGCCACTCGCATGAGGACCCGCCAACGCTCGCTTTGAATAGAAGCTCTCCGGCGCAGTTTTCCGAGCCGACTACCAGAAGTGTGATCATTGCGGGAGGTAGCATTCCGACAACGGAGTATCCTGCTTTCTGCTCTCCCAGACGAAAAAGCACATTCGTGGTGCGGGAGATCCCCTGGGCAGACGCCTTGATCGACCCATGAGCTCAAGCACAGCCCAGGGTTGAGACGGTCGTGAGATAGGCTTGAGATCCCGAAAGCCAACGGTGAGCGGCGAAGGTGTACCACACCGCGCGGCCAAGGGGCGATAAGATACCTTCGGTTTTGACAGCTACCCCATGTGTGGGCGGGTGCATGGCCAACAGACAAACACACTACGTCGAAAAGCGGGTATGCAAACGGACATACGCCCGGAGGGAACTTCACCTTCTCTGTTCGGTTTACTGGCGCCTGCAGCTTGGCCGGAGTTGGGACATGCATCGTCAAATGATCGGACAGCATCAGTTTGGCCTGGTAATCCAGACTCGGTGATCGTCGGCCTGCGTACGCAACCGCAACCACAAGACCAAGAGAACGGGGTGCGTACCTTGCAGAGAAGCCTCTCGGGCCCAAGAGATGGAACGGTGAATGACGGGCGATCCTAAGGATATTTGACAAGTCGCGAACCACACACCCTCCCGACAGCACATTCAACCGAACATTCACAAGGCCAGCGCCGGCCCTTGAGCCGAGACTTTTCGATGCTCAACCACGGCGGATGCGATGACTTCATGGCCTCGTTTCAACGGCTTGACGCTGCCCTGTTTGTCCCCGCCTTCTCGCGCACACGCTCCCTCCATGTTCGCTTCCCAATATGCCAGAGAAAGTCAGAGAATGTGTTCCGAATGGCTCGACCACAGAACCGGTGTATTGGCAACACGCTTGTGATCCGAGAAACCCCAAACTGCCCAATCATCGAGCTCCCCAAGACTTTTGCATTTCTGATCGATGGGCAAGGGTGAGCTCCTTCGTGGGAGCCACACGACCTCCAACGTCACTCTGACTGAGCTTGCAGTTCACCGTGCTCCAGTCTTATTGTTGTGATTCCAGCCACATTTCGAAAACCGACGATATGACGTCCAGCCTTTCATGAGGGTCGTCGTCGTTCATCAAGCCGGAGCGTCATCTCCGTTCTTGATACCAACCCAACCTTACGTAAAATTCGCCCCCACCCAACAAAGCTTTTGCCGTGAATTGAGTTTATGAGGTGCAGGCCGGGAGGATGGCACAAAAACCACAAAAAAACAACAATCACAAGGTGACCCCTCATTCTGAGCGCATGCGGTGCTCTTGAACTTTCTCCGCGTCCTGAGACTGCCGGAGCATCAGACCACACCGACTTGTCCCCGGAATGCGGGGAAGCTTGGCTGAGGCACCTACATGATGGCTGACAGGGCATAACCTGATAATCCGTCTACTGGTTCGCGGAACTTCCACTGAGTCTTTTTTGAGATGGCATGATGGTTGAAAACCTTAGGGTGCACTTTCGTGATCGAGACTTCGGTCGGTGCCGTGAGCTGATTTTGGTTTCGCATCTTCATCCTTGGCCCAGAATAATCATGATATTGGCTTCTCGAGAAGCCGTCCACTCTTGAATCACAAGTTGCCCCTCAGTGATTAAAGTTTCTCGTGTTTCGAGAGGCGTACGGCTAGTTTAGTATAACGACGCATCACCTTATCCGGAGCTCGGCTTGGACCCTGGGTTTTCAACCTGCATGCATGTCATTGCTGATCCTTGTTGGGCTTCAGGACAACCTTCGTCTTGGAATGCAACCCCGTAGTACCAGCGAGCCGACCTACTGCTTCACCATAGCAGACTGGGAATTCTCCCATGATCGTTGGATAACAATTGTTAAGTCGATCGTCAAGAATTTTGGGTTGCTGTCATTGTGCTGTCCACTAAGCCATGGCGTGCGTGCGAACCAGAGATGTCCGGAAGCCTAGAATCGGCCCCCGTGACGAGTCAGATGACCAAGATTATCGCTACGAGGAATTCGTCTTTCCTCGACTTGCACGATTCGTATGTGTGACTACGTAGAGTTCCATCCGATGTGTGGCGTGCCTCGGACATTCGTATCGTGATAAATGTCAAAAAGTTGGTGGTTCAGCCGCGACATGACCACGTCCGAATATTACAGTACGCCCAAACGATGATCTCACCACATCACGTCCGTGCTTGATGGCGCCAACACTCGACAGATTCGGATCGGTACGCTGTCGCTATAGAATGGGCCTCTTTGCTGCTCCCTTGCGGGTATGGGGAAGTCGACGTAGCTCAGGCCCATCCCGCGCTGGCGGCAACGACTGCAGAACGCTTCAAACGTGACCTCATTCCGCTGGGTTGCGGATATCAAAACCTCCACGGCCGGGAACAAAGAGAACAACTCGTGGAGAGTCGCGATAAGTGCCGGGATAATGCTCTGGTCGTAGGTGATGTCTGCCCCGATAACCACGTCGATGCTCTCACCGTTGTTCCACTTTTGGTCTTCAGTTCCCACCATGGCATGACCCCATCTCAGTTCCATTGGTCTGACGAAATTGCTTTCCTGCAGGTCGTTCAGGAAGAAGCTCTCCGGAAGGTTGTTGATAACATCATCCGACCCGTCCGAGGCAACGACATGCGTGGCGGCGAGATGTTTGGCACAGAGAATGGCCAGGTATCCGGTGCCCGCTCCCAACTCGAGAATTCGCCTCCCCTTAATGATTTGCTGATTTGCGCAGAGATATTCCCCCAGGTGCAATGCGGCCTCCCATGTTCGGAGGCCCGTGGTGCCAGAGGCAGAGATCAGCGAGCGGGACTCAAGCAGGGTGATGTCAGGCGCATGCAAGTGAGTTTCCGAATGGTTCTGCTGGAGGCCCCCTAGGTGGTAGGTGACGTAGGCTTTCTGTTGGGCAGAGGATATCTCAGAGGGAATTGGGGTTGCGAGAGATTCCGACAAGGCCGTCATGAGATCTTCTGAGACTTCCTGGGCACCGTTAGAGGGATGCCCGTAGTCAACGGCAGAGCGTCATGCTATGGCGTACGCAAGGGAGGCGCTTACATGCTGGTCCCAATCCTCGATACTCGATTCGATGCGTGCAACAAGCTCTTTTAAGACCTTCAGACGGTACCTTGCGGGAGGGCTGTAATGGGGTCCCTCCTCTGAGAAAAGTCTCCTATAAATGGTGTCTTGCGCTGGTTGTTCTCGGATGACGTTGGCAGCGGGGTAGTCGAGGTTTGGTTCCAGTTGAAGATACTGGTAGCAGAACCGTTCGACGGGGTCTGGCGTGTGAGGAGAATTCGTCATGCTGTGACAAGCAGGCTGGTGAACTCATGAAAATGTCGTGTGTTGCCTGATTTGGTGGGAAATGAAGCTTCAAGTTGGCATTCAAAGACCCCTCCCTGCGAGATGCCTCTCAGTCTCTATATATCCAGGCAGATTTTACAAAGGAAATCCCTCGTAATTTGGTATTTGACCGAATAGACAGAGGGAATCCAGATCTAGACAGCACGATGGATTACTGGGCGACAAGTCATAAAAGAATTTTTTTTTTTTTTTTTTTTTAGATCGAGATGCACAAGACGCAAGAATCAGTGCTGAATTAGGGGAAAATATGAGTACCGTGCAAACACCGTGCCCTTTTGCGCCTGGGCCGCCCTCAACATCTCGATTTTCCCGCACTGCCAATAAAGAAATGGCAAAAGTCCATTTCAGACACAGACAGTCAGTCAGCTGACTCGGGGACTCCAAATGGAAATGGTCTGTGCTCTAAGCGGACCCACGTGATTTCTGTGTTTTCGTGCGGCTCACAAAGCCTCAGGCAGCAAATTAGGGCTTCCACCCACAGTTTGGGCGAAAACTCTCTGACCCCATCACAACACAATCACTCTGCGAACTTTTGACGATACCACACCTTTCCGACTCTTCTGTCCCAGCGCCAACCCATCTCGACAGACAGATCAGCCCCCCCGACCGCAAAGATGGCGGACGTCGACACCCCCGTCACCCTGCGAACTCGCAAGTTCATCCGTAACCCCCTGCTTGGCCGTAAGCAGATGGTCGTGTGAGTTTGCCCCTCCAGATATCTATGTTCCACGAAAGAAGCGCGCACGAAGGCAACGTCGAAAGAGGGGGGATCGAAGGAGCAAACACATCGCCAACTGGCATACCGAAACACGATACAATTAGCTACTCGACAGCCGCGGATGGACGGAGAAGACGCGCGCGCGGGGATTGATGGAATTTTTTCTTACGTGTGTCCGGAAATGCTGATGGTCGTTTCGCGCAGTGACATCCTTCACCCCGGCCGTGCCAACATCTCCAAGGATGAGCTCCGTGAGAAGCTTGGCTCCCTCTACAAGGCCACCAAGGACCAGATCAACGTCTTCGGCCTCCGCACCCAGTTCGGTGGCGGCAAGACCACTGGTTTCGCCCTCGTCTACGACTCCCCCGAGGCCATGAAGAAGTTCGAGCCCCACTACAGACTTGTCCGCGTCGGCCTGGCCAACAAGATCGAGAAGGCCAGCAGACAGCAGCGTACGTCGAGTCCCCATCCGATTGCTGCCATGGGTGTGTCAGGTCGTCGGGTTGGACATGCATCTGTCTACAAGGCCCAGGCGTACTTTGACACATACTGCGGTGGCAAACCGATACACTCACATAGAGATCTTATGGCTGACACTACTCGCGCTCCACAGGCAAGCAGCGCAAGAACCGCCAGAAGACTCTGCGCGGAACGGCGAAGGTCAAGGGTGCCAAGAAGAAGAAGGAATAAGCGTCTCGCCTTGTTGCCTAGGGTTAAGGCACGCGAGGGATTTCCCCCGGATCATCCGCAAAACAGTGGGCGGCGTTGGTGGAACATCAAAAAACATACGAATCAAAATGTCGTCTTTGGGCTCTCGTGTTGTTGTTCCGCTGGGGGGACGTCCCTCGTCTCTCATGGGGTTATCCATTTCGGCTGCGGCTTTGTGCATTATTCGACGAAACAATGCGGCTTTTGCATCGTCCCTGTGTCGGTCCGGCGGGTTTATGGCCGGCCGCGCAATTCTAGAGTCAACGCGGCGTGAAACGGGGGAATGGGTTCATGATTCTCTCAAATATGAAATGCATCAAAAACACGTACCCCGACGGTTCCTCAATGTCTCGTTAGCCATGACATTTACATGTGCGGGGTGATCCCCTTCACCAACCACGATGCTCCAGAGTAATCCTTCCCATCCTGACAAGCGGTTCCGATGTCCTGCCGTTTATGTTGAAACACCCTTGGTTCTGCTTGTGGCACTGACCCATGGTCCTTGGTATCAAAACGTAGACGCCGAGGAGTTGGCCTACACAACGGTCTTTAAATTAATGTTTACCAGCTATCGACTACATACCTGACGCTGCTCACGCAAGACACGGTACTCCTCCGGTGATGCGGTGCTCCTCGGTCATGCTCTACTGATCTCAGTTCCCATTCAGCCGAATACCGAATACCTGTCAGTCTTCGATCAACACTGAACCTGTTTAGATGTTCTGTAGGGCCGGCCGTCTCATGTGCAACCTGGAGACGTCCAATTCTGGATTTTCAAACAAGTGGCAGCCTTGGTCTTCCATTGTCAATTTCCACAAGACGCACGCTGCAAACACAGCCAAGGTCCACCCTGTCACCTTGGATCATCGTACGGTGGCCAAGACAGTGAGAGGCCGCCATCCATAGTCTTCCCCCTCTAGCAACCAGCGACACACTCTCTGCGGTGTCTTCTCTACAACCGTCAAATAACGAAAAGTTGGTGGTTGCTCAATACATCCTTTGCTTACCCAGAAGATATTTCTTTCATGGCGTTACCGACCTAGGCCCTCTTTTCCCTATGAAGCCAAATACCGCTATCCGCTAGCCAGCAGATATCAAACCCACCATGAAAATTCTGATCCAGCCCACACGACCATACTCCATAAACATCAGACTGGGCAACCTACAACACATCAGTAACAGTCCTTGATAGTCTAGTGGTCAGGATATCTGCTTGTCATCGTTCTCAATCGAATGAGCTCGCAGGGGACCTGGGTTCAATTCCCAGTCAGGGAGTCTTTTTGTCTGTAGTATCGGCCTGGACACCAAACGATCTTCTTGGGCATCTACCAACGCTTCTGCTCAACACTAGTCCAGAGCTGTTAAGGCGGAGCTCACGCTCGCTCAGCTCATCTCATCTCATGTCCCCTCCCGAGACGTCGTCCAACGGACCGGACTCCACCTACCAATAGCCGTTGGTTATTTGATACCCTGGCCTTGGACATTTACAGCTAAATGCTTGGTTTTCTGAAATGATAAGTGGGAGGGAGTATCGCGTGGCGACGCAATACCCGCCAACCCTTCTGCATACAGCTTCAGCAGACGCCCAGTCCCCAGGTTCTATCCTTGGAATGATATAATCCAAAGGGGCCGGTCGACACATGGGACTTAGAGGTTCTTGAGAAGTCATTGCATCGGGGAAGGCACTGAACCAACGCAATCTTGCTCAAGGACCTTGTTTAAAGCTCCTAGGTTTGGATCATCACTTCAAAACCCCCCACTAGCCTCCCAGTCTCTAATGCTTGTGAATTCTCCTTTATTGAATCTCACACGATGGTATTCATGCACCTCAGTCCCACAAACAAAATTCCAACGCCATTCGTCGCCAACCCAACCCGATCTGTACGATGGTTCGATGCCAGTGAAACGCCATACCATGCTGCGAAGCTGAATCTCCACCCTTCGCCATCTCAAGCCTAAATCAACGGACCTCACACCTCTCTCAACTTCTTCAACGGCCTAGCCAATGAATCATCCGGCAACCCGCTCCTCTTCGTCCCGGGCAGACTACTCGTCCGGATATCATTGTCGTCTTGGCTCACCCTCCGGTGCGGATACTCATTCTTCAACCCCTCGAAGCAGTGCGCGTTCAGCCGATCCCCTGTCGAGAAGAACGGATGCTGCAGCGCCTTCGCCGCCGTTAACCGCTCCACGGGGTCGTACTCTAGCAAACTCGCCAAGAGTTTATATCCCTCAGCGCCCAGGCTCGCCAAAGGCGCCCCGTTGCTCTGTGGTGCTGACGTCGCGCTGCTCGAGGCCCCCTGCGAGATGGTGCTGTAGTACCATTTCTCGAGGTTCGACCCGCTCGGAGCGGGCGGGTGGTGGCCGTAGCCGTGCCCGCGATGATGTCCGTGATGTCCGTGGTGATGCGGCGTCATGGGCGGCTGCAGGGTCGATAGCTGGGGGTATTCGGGCATGGCCGTCAGCAATGGCCACCGCTCCTTGGAGGGCAGACCCATAATGTCGACAATCTTTTGCATCTGATTCCGCTGGAAGGGTACTGTCTTCTTGCTGTCCATCTTAGCCTCCTCGCCCTTGAAGATGGGTCGCAGAGACAGTAGCTCTGCAAAGATGCAGCCGACGGCCCACATGTCGATGGCGGGTGTATAGTGACGACTACCGAGGATGAGTTCCGGCGCGCGGTACCATATAGTCACAACGACCTTGTCACCACTGAAAAGGGAATGGAGGGGCTTGTCAAAGCGACGCGCGAGTCCCAGGTCACCGATCTTAACCTCGCCGGCCGAGGTAACCATAATATTGGCGGGCTTGAGATCGCGGTGCAGGACCCAGTTGGCGTGAAGGTACTGGCACCCGTTGAGGAGCTGGAACATGATGCTCTTAACCGTCTGCGGCGGAATAGGGTGACGCGGGTTCTGCGTGTGGTGATGGATGATCTGCAGCAGGTCATGCTCAGCGTACTCAAAGACCATGAAGATGCACTTGTCCTCGAGGATGATCTCGATGAGCTTGATGACGTTGGCGTGCTTCAGCTCACTACATAGGGACATTTCGCGGATGGCGGACTGGGAGATACCCGTGTACGAGATCTGTTCGCCCTCCTTGTCTGGTTTAAATTTCTTAATCGCAAACTCGCCCGTCTGGCCTTGGCGACCGAGGGCCTTGTAGACGCGGCCATAGGTTCCAGAGCTGATGAAGCCGACAACCTTGTACCGCTCGATGACGCGAACCTTGGGCTGGTAGTTGATGTGGCCGAGGCCGCGGTCCGCCGGGTCTGTGAGAATGTTGGTCAGCAAGGCTGAGGGTGAGTGAAGTGGAGACCGAGAGGAGATCGGGAGAGGATGTCAAATACAGGAGCTGTGACTATGCAGGCCGCCGTAGCCGATGCCCCTCCACATGTTTGAAGAGTGTAGAAGCTTCCTTTTTTCGAGAACGAAATGAGATATACGGGGTGGACAGGCGAGAGGAGGAGGTTTTGGGGGAAACACGGTATGCACTCGCTCTACAAACGACACATGTCTTCTTGGTTCTTTGCGTCCGTCAGCAGGAAATATCAGGTGAGGCTTCGAAAGCGACACGCAGCTGACGATAGCCGCAAGGCAAGCAGGCAGAGCTCACCGCCGATCCAAGGGGAGATAGGCCTCGGTTCTGGGGCTGAATGAGGCAAAGGGCTTGGGTGTTCGCGGGGATGCTCTAAGCTTTAAACAGCGATGGGAGAGAGCGGCGCCGGCGGAAGAATGCAGCCTGCCACCCGCCGAAACACACTTCACGGCACAGTTCTCGCGACGTTGCGCCGGAACCCTCTTCCTCTTGGCTGAGCGGTCGTGTGAGATGCAAGGAGCGGTGGAGAATGCAAATGAGGAGCCCGCAGATGCAGATGCAGGGCCCCAAAAATATGTATCTTCCCCAAGGCGGGATACCCGGCAGGATGGGATAGGAGGGGAACCAGAAAATAGGATTGGGGTTGGGGGATTGCTGTTCGGATATGTGCTGGGATGTCTCTGAGTGGGTGTGTACAAAACTTGTCTTGTCGGGAAATGGGGCAAAGCAAAAATGTAGAGTGTGAGAATAACAAGCAACAGCAAGCAAGGCCGAAAGCTAAGCCAGATACTCGAGCGGCTCGCGGCTCCAAGATAGGGTATTTACTTGAGAGTGTGAAACTGTGCAGTGCAGTTGCAGCGACGCAGAGGAGGAACCGTGTTTGGGGGGTAAGAGAGAGAGAGAAGGGGTGTGTGTGTGTGTGTGTGTGTGTGTGTGTGTGTGTGTGTGTGTGTGTGTGTGTGTGTGTGCAGTGCAGCGTAAGATATGCAGGATTAGGGGAGGGAGGTGTGCATTTGACGAAATACGATTCAATACGCAAGGCGGATGGAACAGCCGGGGTGGTGCTCGTCGATCAACAAGAGGAGAAACTGTGGATAAGATTATACGTGAAGAGAAACGGTATGGAACAAAGGGTAACAGCGCACAGAGGGGGGCGGCGGCGGTGGCAGCGGTGGATGAACAGGAACGTATATCTCACTCGTATCTTCTTTGCTCATCAGAATTTGTCCCTTTTTGCCGCCCGTTGCTAATCTCACTCGCTGTCGGCATGTCGCTTGACTCTCCGTTTGCCTTTCGGAACGACACATTGACATCAAACTCGAGTCAGGGAGGAGGGCAAAAACTGGGGGGTTGAGGGGGCGAAGTGACGAAGGGCTACGGAGCGTTTGTAAAAAGTGTACGATGAACCGGACCACAAGCAAACGTCAAAACTCACCTTCAAACGCTGCCTGTACACTTCTCTTGAGATTGCCCGTCCGCACCGAGCTAGGGCCCGAGGCGACGGTTGATGGGTTGGTCAGACTCATCATCCGACGCGATGGTTCGCTGCGGACTGTGATATCCGTATTGGAGTCGACTTCGAGATCCCAACTGGTCCCGGTTATTTGTCCAACTAAACCCGCGTTGATTCGTAGGGTCTTCGTCAAGTCTCTTGTTCCTCTTTCTCAGCTTCGTGCCCTGCTTGCTCAAGTCGGAACTGAAATGTGATACGCGCAATCGCAGTCGCTCTTTCTTTGCCCCGATCTTGAGACTAGACTTCAAATGCCCTGTCCCAGGAACCAGGACGTTGCTTTCGTTTGGCCCAAGAAACTCCGCCGGAACGTGGCGAAAATGGGGCACTCAAATCCCCTAGTGGATATTGTTCGGCGCGAATCTGAATTTGGGAAACCGTAGCTCCGGTCAGTCTCCAAAAAAGCCAAGGGTGGTTCGGCAAAGCAGGGTCAATGATTTAGCACCGAAGGATGCCAAAACTCAGGTCTTTTCACTCCACTGTCCGTCAGGGTCAGCTCAAGGACAAGAGTCAGCGCCAGATCAGCCAGATCAGCCAGACCCTCGTGTGCGCCGGGCAAAAGTGGAGGATGGCGCAATGTGCTCTCGTAGAGTGTCAAGGTGGTGGTGTGCGTGCTTGGGTATTTCCGAACAGTCCTGTGCCGCGGGAGACGGATGTAATGCCCGAAACCGAACGGCCCTGCACGTCGGACGCGCCAAAAAGGAATATACAAACCCAGACAACAAATTGTTGGCTGGGCGGCTGGTGCTGGGCGAATTTCTCTGTGCACGCGCGCGGGGGTCACCGATCTGGTGTGAGCGCCCTCTCTCTTCAATTGTGAGGCTCGTAGATCAGAGGAAATGCGCGGATGCCACGCGGCGACTTCTGGGTCGCTGGACAAACGCGGCCGGATCTTCAGGATGTTGGCCGATGTGATCGCAAGGCCCCGAAGAACCTCTCTGATGTGGGCGCGGCTGGAAGATGGCAATACCCTTTCGAAAGACTCGATTGCGCAAGTAATCTGTGTCTTTATGTCTGTAATGCGATGATCGGCGTCACGCGTTTTCGGTGTTTACTGTGTGCGGTTACAAGCGATGACGGAATAGGGTGCGGAGAAACCTGGGGCAGAATGTTGCAATGCGAGAGAAGCGACTGATGAGGTGGTTCGCGAAAGAGTCAAGAGTGAGCGAGCGAGCGGACCTGTTGGATGACCACTGACTGTCGAAAGCAAGTGAGAGGATGAAGTCCCAGATGAGAAAGAAAGAGTGAGTTGAAGCGACGTTTCACAAGGAAGCAACAGGCGAGGCGGCGTGGCTTCGATTTCGTAAGGGAGTCGCTATCACTAGTAGCGGGAAGCCGCTGCCTTTGATTACAGTGTCAAAATCAGGTAATGACACACGGTGTTGGCAGGCCGGCTCAGACATCGCAATGCCCCCTTGCTCTTTTGCCTTCCCTAATGCCTCAACGCTTGGACGACTTCATATGGAAATGCACGCTTGGGATTGCCATCTCGTGAGGAGACTTCATCAACTTTTTTCGTTAGAAAACAAAACGAGGCTCTAAAACGTGCCACATGCATGCTAGGTCTACCACCAAGACTAAGACGACCTCCAACCCGAGTGAGAACAACCGCTTATCGCGGGCCGAGCTTCTCGAGCACACGCGGTCCCTGTTCATCCCACTCCTCCTTGGTTACCCACATGCCCTCCTTGTCGGCCATGATGTTGGCTAGCACCGCACCTCCGAGGAACACCATGTGTCTCCGGCGGGGCGGGTCTTCTATCCGGACCTTGAACTTGTTTAATCTCTCCGGGTTGCCGCCCAGAACTCGCGTCAGCCACAGCTGCTTGAGCTCCTTCTCCAAACGTGATGGAAGGCCCGGGTACATGCTGCTACCACCAGACAACACGATGGCCTTGAACAGCGACGACCTCACGTCGACGTCCGCGGCCTGGATCGTGTTGAACAGGAACTCGGCAATACCAGGCTGCTCGCAGTCCACGAGGTGGGGCTGAAACAGGCACTCAGGCGCCTCAAAACGCTCGCTGCCCACCCTGATGACACGGCCGTCGGGTAACGTGTAGCTCTCCACCAGCACCGTCGTATCTTCGCTCAGGCGCTTATCCAGCTCCAAGTCGTACGAGACATAGCAGAGCTTCTCCTTGATCTGGCGGACGGTCTCGAAGTCGGCCGTTCGGTTGAGCGCGTATCCACGGCGCAGGAGGAGCGCAATCAGGTTGCGCGTGACGTCTCGACCCGCGACATCCAGTCTGCGGGTGAGGTGGTTCAGGACGACCGACTCGTAGACCGGGACGATGTGGGTCACGCCGTCTCCCGAGTCGACGACGACACCGGAACTGAGACCTGGAGGAGGCCGCCAATGTCAGCCCCACGTATACCATTCCCAATTGAAGGACCGGAAAGCTTGCGGGAGTGACATACCTTGGGCGTAGAGGGCCAGCACGGCCTGGATCGCAACATAGACACCGCCGAATCCGTAGCGGTCAAACATGACCTCGCACATCTGCTCGCGGTTGCGCAGGGGGTTCATCGGGGGCTCGGTCAACAGGATCTTGCGGCCGCGCGGGTCAACTTTCATCTTCTCGAAGAAAGTGTAGTCCCAGAGATGCTGCATGTCATCCCACTTCTTGACGATACCGTTCTCCATCGGGTAGCTGATCTGGAGCATCGTCCGGGCGGCGGCGGCCTCGTCACCGCACATGATATCTTTGATGGCCACATCATTGTCCTCACCCTTCTCTTCGGTTCTCAGGATCGGTCGGCCGACGATGGAAGGGTACTGGAATTCGGGGAAGTTCTGAGCTGCGTAGCCGACCTTGAGGAAACCTGTTCCTCCGTCGAGGACTGTGGTGGATCTTGCGTCAGCCACCTCCCAATCGCAGTATCAAGGACGGAAACAGTCGTAACAACAGCACAGCTACGCAACTGTTGGTGCTGCTGCATCAGGGGTATTGTGTCTTACCGATGGGGGCCTCGGCTGCCATTGTGAAAACAGAAGCTATGAGCTTGCGAGATGGGAGCTTCTGTCGGAAAGGGGGGGAGTGAGATGTGGTGTGGTTGGGGAGAGCGCCCGGGAAGCTGTTACGTCTGTGTCGTCGATAGTGGGGTTGGGTTGGGTTCGCTGCCTTCCAGTCTCCTGCTCTCCTGCAACTGGATCGTCAAGCCCAGAGGTGGCTGAGCTGTCTGGTATCACGTGATACCCCGCAGCGAGCACCTTCCCAGGCCGGGTGCGCACTGTCACTGAGGGAAGTGCTCTCACACACCAAAGCTGCAGCGCGTCAGCGGACCGGCAAAGCCCCACATTGACGGAAGAATCTCCACCTGTTGAAGGCGGCTGTTCGGCGGGACACTCGACATGGATGATGGAGCTTGAAGGACGTGGAGTACGGTAGCTTCACACTCATTTTTCATCTGAATTTGCGCGGGCTTGGTGTTAGCTGAGTTGCACACTCCAGACTCTGTTTTGTACAAAGCAGCAACCATGACGACCCGCGTCCTTCGACGGAATATCAAGATCCTCGTGATCAACCCCAATTCGTCAGAGGATATGACGAGGGGCATGGAGAAGGCCATACAAGCAATGCCCTTGCACGATGTAAGCCGGGGTTAAGAATGCCATATCTCACAGACAAACGGAAAAAGAAAAAGAAAGGAAGGCGGCAGAGGCTGACTTTATGTGTCAGTCCCTCGAGATCCACACATACACAGCACCCTCCGAAAGTCCAGCGAGCATCAACGATGATGCTGACATCCAACTGAGCACCGAGGTCGTGGTCAAGGACCTCGTCAACAGCGGCAAGCTTGACCGATATGACGGCGTCCTTGTTGCATGCTACAGCGTTCATACGCTTGTCGAGAAGCTTTCTCGCCAGTTCCACTCGTCTCTCGCCGTCACCGGCATCTTCGAAGCAAGTATCCTCACCGCAACAGCACTCTTGCCTCACAGCTCTACTGCCTCGTATCTCTCATCCAAATGGGGTGTCGTCACTACGGGCGAATTCTGGGAGAAGCACCTGAGCCAAGGAGTCAAGAGCTATCTGGGCCAGAGAGAGCAGTCAGAGAATGTCAAGTTCGGCGGGGTCACTTCGACTGGCTTGACGGCCGGAGATTTTCACCACATCAGCCCAGCAGAAGTGAGGGGCAAGCTCGAGCAAGCCACCAAGAAGCTTCTCAGCAGCGGAGACGTGCGCTGCGTCGTCATGGGATGTGCCGGCATGGCTGGACTGGAGGATATTATCCGTAACTCGGCTACTGATGTATACGGCGAGAACAAGGGCAGGCAAGTCTTCATCGTAGACGGTGTCAGGGCTGGCATCTTGCAATTGGAGCAGACGGTCAGAAGCAGACGGTTGTTTCAAATTTAAGTCGTCTATTAATAATACCCATCACTACCGGCAAATATTCCGACGCCAGACGTTTTTCCATCCAAATAACATTAAATGCAAGCTTGTGGCAGCCGAGAAAGTGTATGTCTTAATCGAGCCGTCGAGTTCGGCCCCAGACCTCATCAACATCTTTTTTACCCTTCGTCTCAGGAACCTTGACTGAAACGAAAAGGGCAAACAGCAAAGCAAACCCGGCGAAGAGGAAGTATACCCAACCGGCACCTCCAAGCCACTGGTTAAGTGCGTTGTTGATAATGGGGAAGAACTGAGCGACAAGGAAGGTTGCGATGTAGTTGGATCCCAGAGACCACGATTGAGTGGCGCCGACGGCTTCCTGTCCCACCAGCTCTGAGGCCAGAATGAAGGGGACTGGCCCCAGGCCGACCGCGAAGAAGGCTACGAAGGTCACAACCGACACAGCTGACAGGATCTTGACTCCAAACTGGATCGAAAGGGCCAGAATGAACGAGCTAGTGCCCTGCCCAATGATTGAGATCAGGATGCATCTCTTTCGGCCAAGCTTGTCCGGCAGCGGAGAGCATGCAGCGGTGGTGATGAGGTTGACCACGGAGATCAGAATCGTCAGCAGGGCCGAGCTCACAGGGAGAAGGTCCGTCAACAGAGACACGGAGTACATGACGATCGAGTTGATACCACACAGCTGCTGCGCGAACATGATGCCGACGACGGCAGCAATGGCAGGTCGGGTCAGCGGGTCCTTGATGACTTGGAAGAAGCCGAGATGAACGGGCGAGCTATGCTTGGGGACATCAAGAGACACGGGCGGGGCATCGTCAGCCTGAGCAAGAAGACCCTCTTGCTCAGCGTGGACTTCTCCATTCCAACTCTCAACTTCCTCACGGATGTCGAAGTTTTTGCCGCGAATCCGCTGCAAAGTACGGCGGGCTCTCGGAACATCACCGTTGGCAGCGAGCCAAGCGGGGCTCTCGGGAATCAGCAACAGACCGAAGGCCTGGCCCAAGGCAATAAAGACGCCTGCGGCCAGAATCCATCGCCATGCCTTTCCGTAGCTCAAGAAAAATCCCAATGTTTGGACAAGCAGAATGCCAACGTTGATCGAGACCTGGGTCATGGCTCCGAACAGACCACGCTCTTTGGGCGGTGCGATCTCGCTAATGTAGAGCGGAACAATGACCGTCGACGCGCCCGCCGCGGCACCTGTGAAGAATCGACCGATCGCTAAAGCGGGAGCCCCTCCGGCAAGTGTCTCAACAACGGCACCAATGATGTAGAATATGGCAGTGACCCGCATAGCAGGACGTCGGCCGCGTTTCGAAGAGAAGGGGCCGGCACAGAGAGCTCCAACAAGGCCTCCGACGGTGAAGATGGAGGAGACGGTTGCGAAAACAGCATCGGTCATGGGGATACAGTCGGGAAGCCAGCCCTCGGTATCGGGGGATTTGGCGTGTACCCATTTCAGCATGACGCCCTTGGCCGCAATGGACTTCTTCCGACAGGTGAGGACATCTTGAGGTGCGTTAAGCTCGGCCTAGACGACGGTCGCAGCTGGTTAGCAAGAGTTCCTCAGGCGACAGATGGAAGTAATTGGAGATCAGGATCCACGAAGAGGGATGCAATACATACAAGGTGGAAGCCGAACTGCAGGGGGCCCAAGGTCGAGACAAGAATCAAGACAATCAGATAGAGGCTAACATCGTGCATGCACTGTCGAAGACCCGAGGGAGCCATGTTGACGACACTCAATGTTGAAGAACTGGATGTGCCGTCAAGAGTGAATTCAGGGATGTTTTGTATGAGGCAGGAAACTTTGGTTGGGGCAAGGAATTCAGGGTGGAAGGGGCGACTCGGGACGACAAAGCAAGCGAATACGGATCTGGGCACTGGAAGCTGGGGAAGTCAGCTGTGCCCGCGGGAGCTGCCCACATGCTTCAGCTGCCATACATCACTGTTACGCATTGAACATTCAGCGGTTCCTGATCCGAAGCTCCTAATCAACCCCATGGGCCTGTTCCAGGTTGCGCGAGCGGGCCGGGACCCGTTGGTCGCTAGCGCCGTCGTCCCCACTGCACATAGCCATCGCAAAAAGCCGTGTTTGACGAGTCTATTTCAATAGAGTCAAGCCGCCATGGCTCGATGACTACAAAATTGCTACGTTTCTAATGGAAAATTCGACGGGTGTGAACTGTGATTTGATACACAGCCTCCATTCTTATAGAGAGCTTGATCGGAACCGTTCTGTTAGTTCCATCAACTATGATTAGTTCACAGCTTCGCTTTGAAACCTACAAACAAATATGAATTTTCGATTGTTCCTTTCTCAAATGCTTTTATCGAACCTTACCCAATGATCGCTTCACGGCCACCTCCAATGTCTCGACATCGTTAGGCCCAAGTCCGATTCTCTCGTTGTCCGTCTTCTCGTATAGCGTGCCGCCCTCGGCCCAAATGCGTCGCAGAGTGAAGATGGTGGCATAAGGCACGCCATCGGCCCATGCCCTTTCTTCGGCCTCTCTGAGCTTTTGCAGCGGTGAGTAAGTCACTTCCCACTTGGCGCCGGTTTGCTTCTCATACTCGGCCAAGATCTCCTTGCCGGTCGCCACAAAGGACTGCACCTTAAGGGCCCGGTTGAAGGATGCCTCGGGGTGACGGAGCGAAGCGACCAGAGTCTTGCCCACACTGGACGGAGTCAGTATCAACTACATCACACATAAACCAGATGGGCTTGGCACTCACTCCTTCATAGTGATCAGTCCGACCTTGCCCTCGCCGTCTTCGACCAAGACAGCTTTGCGGTTTGCCGTATCAAAACCACCAGCTTCCTGCGCGATGGCGGGGAGCGTCAAGAACATATCGACATACGGACCGGTTACCAGGTATGTATACTTGAGTCGCTGGATGTTCTCGCGGATGTACTTGCGCACTTTGAGCTTGGCCTGGTGAGGCTTCTCATGAGCGCTCTTTGCGCTGTACTCGATGTCCGTGCCGTACTCGGAGGGGAAGAACCACTTGACAGAGTCGGTCTCCTCAGCCAGCTTAATCAGGTCGATCTGCTTCTCAATAACGTTTCTGCCCAGCGCCGAGATGACGGTGTCGGCATCCTTGTAGGCGGCCTTGATCTGTTCGTTATCGTCGACGTCGCCGCTGATGATCTTGGCGCCCTTCTTTTTCCAGCCGTCGAGCAAGGATGCCTTCTTGTCGACCGTGGCAGGTGATGTAAAGATGGTGATTTGGCCGAACGAGGGGCTGGCGTCCAGTAGGGCCTCAGTGATGAATAGGCCAATGTTACCCGTCGCGCCAAAGACGAGAATCTTGGATGGGCTGAAAGTCGACATGGTAATGTGTCAACGGGTGGGATTACAGATCATGAGCTGCCAGGTTCAGGATACTTTAACAGTGGGTGTTGGGATAAGAAGTAATGATGAAATATGATGCAAAACAAAAAGATCGCAACCCCTTCGGTAGGTGGGAGCACGGCTGGAGCTATATGATATCAATTGCATCTCATCGAGCGATAACGGCACGCCAGAGTCACCCCGCTGAAACTGCATTTGTCAGTTGTGCTACGACCCCTCGGAACTGACGCCATCTCAAGACGTGCTTGAAAGGTGGCGGGGCATCTGTTTAGGGAGCTGTAGGGAGCAATGAGGGGAACAGATGCGAGAACCGTCCAACCCCGCGTCATTCATCTCGCCGTTCATATCCTGCACCGGGCCATAGAGGTCAGAAATCCCGCGTGTAAGCGGCTCTGGACCGGCCTTCTCCACATCAAAAGCTGCATCGCTCCGAACTCCGGTAGGTAAAATGAAACTCATCAATTGCTTGCGATTGCTGTTGAAGTTCAATGCTCGGGAGAGGAAGGCGGTCAACCTCAAATACCCCGAGATGGACCGGGCTGGGTACGTACCAACCAGCCCACTGAGCCATCCCTGTCGGTACGGTGTTGTCTGACAGGCTGAACGGCCCAGGCGCGGGAGACGGGCGACCCCACCACCGATCGGTGAACTTTCCCTCGAAATTTTTTTTGGCTGAGAGAGGTGAACTTTTTTTCGAAAAATCGGGAACGCAGCTACCTCGCGACCCGCCGGGCGAGATCGACGACAAAAACAACGAAAAGACACCGCAAACCCGCAATCATGGCGGCAACCGACTCCCCGGTGACCAATGGACACAAGTCCGACAAGAAGAGCAAGAAGGACAAGAAAGAAAGGAAGCGCCTACGCGAAGAGGAGGATGCCGAGGCCAGCGAGGAGCGCAAGCACAAGCGCACCAAGAGCATAGGCGTGGCCCAGGACGACGCCAACGACGATGACGAGGAGTCTCCCTCAGGATCCCAGGACCTTTTGTTGGCCGCCTCGACGACCACCAATGGCGAGCCGTCGCCCGAGAAGAAGAAAAAGAAGGACAAGAAGCACAGAAAGTCAGTAGGCGAGGCCGAAGAAGATGTGTCCGACGCCGAGCGCAAAGAGAAGAAGGACAAGAAGAAGAAGCGCAAGTCACAACATAAGGAGACGGAGGACGGTCTTGAGGATCCCTCCGTCGAAACCGCCGCTGCACTGGCAAGCGAAAAGAAGGAAAAGAAGACCAAGAACATCAAGGCGGCGTCTCCCGAACCTGCAGCCGCCGACGACGACGACGATGACGATGCTATGGACGTCGACTCACCTGCGAAGACGAAAGCAACACCCCGAGTCCACCAGCCCCCCGACGCGCCGTCCAAGCCCCAGTTCCCCTTCTTCACCCAGACCGTCTCCCTATACCTCCCCCTCTACCCCATAGGCTGGGACACACCCTGCACGGCCGCGGCGTCGCAACACCTCGAACCCCTCGTGAACCGCTACGTCCCGGAGCTCAAGGGCGTCCTCCTCGCATTCCGTAACGTTGCTGTCTCGGAGCAGCCAGGCCGCCGGCACGCCGCCACCAACGACGGCGAGCACTGCGACCTCGTGTCCGTGGACGAGTACGCCGTCGGTTTCGGCTACGTAACAGTCGACGTCGACCTCTTCGTGCCCCGCCGCGGCGCCTGGATGGAGGGCAGTATCAACCTCGAGAACGAGGGTCACATCGGCGTCGTCTGCTGGGGTAAGTTCAACGCCAGCATCGAGTCGGCGCGCCTGCCGCCCGAATGGCGCTGGGTCCACGCCGGCTCCGCCGAGGCGGCGTCTTACGTCGCCGACCCCTTTGACGACACCGCCTCGACGCGCACCGCCGAGGACGAGCACGGCGCCGTGCGCCAGATCCACACGACGGGTTTCTGGGTCGACGGCAGCGGCGACAAAGTCAAGGGCCGCGTCCGCTTCCGCATCAAGGCCTTCGACGTCGGCGTCAGCGGCGACCACGGCTACCTCAGCCTCGAGGGCACGATGCTCGACGCCGCGGGCGAGAAGGCGGCGATCCAACGCGACGCCGAGCAGGAGCGCAGGCGTCGGGCCGGAAAGAGCGGCGGCATCCTTGCCAAGGAGCGGCGCCGCATGCCCGAGTTCAGCGTGACCAAGTTCGGCGTGGTCGAGGACGAGGAGGACAAGGCTTTGAGGCAGGATGTATGGAACACGACGGAGCCTGCGACGGACAACGAGACTGGAGAGAAGGAGGCGTTTGCGGGCATTTCGACGGAGGAGGCGTAGAAAGCTGCTAATGTCGAATAGCTTGGCTCTGCGGCTATGATTCCCCGCGTGATGGCTTTCTCGGGCGTTTGAGGATTAGGGAAAATTTCGACAATGATACAATACTTGCATGCCATGTCCCGATAATGGTGGGCTACCCCGAGAAGCAGGGGATTGTACTTTGTAATGTCATTGTTGCAACTCTCGAAATGAAAGCCAAACCAACTCATTGACGATCTGTCTGTGCGCGAACAGGCTGTATCTTGAGGTTGTATAGCATGATCTCATGAAATGAGAAAAGTTCTCGTCACTGCCGCCATTGGGGCATGTATTCTTTCTCCTGTCCCCTCCCAGAGACACAATAGGAGTAGGTGCCCAGTAAGAGGATCCGTGTCGACGACATGGCTAGATTTGGCTAGAATTGCAGACCGCATTTCCCAACCTAACGTGTTCGTTTTTTGGATCATCGTCACATTTGTCCGTCATATGCCAGCGTTTCCCGTGCCCCAACACCTTACCAGTCTGTGTACCAAGCGGTAGCCATCCGCTGCAGATGAGCAATAAATTCCGCCGTGGGAATGAGGTCGCCGTAGAGAATCATGGGGGCGGGGCCGAGAAATCCTAACCCCAAGGTGCGGTCAGTCTTCTTCTGGTTTCTCGAGAGGCGTCGCAGGGTTCCCCGTATTGCTTGTGTTACTTACCGACGATGGGGCCCTTTGGGCCGTGAGAACTGGGGTGATGAACAGTCTGATGATCATGCCGAGGATCATGTCGACGAACCACGCAAAACGGCGACGATGATGTAGCCGAGCTTTTGGATGGAGCGGGAACTTGTGGCGAAGATCGAGCTGAAAAAGCTAAGGATGAGAAGAGTAAGGTAAGTTGTCATCTCAAGGAGAGCCATCTTTACGGGTTTTCCTGGGGGGGTGGGCGGCCATCGGAGGCTGGAGGGTTTGAGTGTTTTGACGTCTCGCGGATATCTTTAGGTCACCAACAAGAAGGGGTTTGATCTGGTAGATTTTCGAAGGATAAAAGAAGGGAAAAGAAAACCAATGATACTGATGAGGAAGAGACCCAGAACGTAGCTTTGTCAACATGTCTTTCATCACGGGCATTAGAGCCAAAGTGTTTGTTATGTGATCTTTGCATCCCTGGTAAACGCCATCACACGCCGAGGTCGGTTTTGAACGTTTGAATGTATCTGCTAACCATGACAACTTGTTGCCTCAGAGCGAGTAATTTCGAAGGGGGGTGTTAATGATGTTACTCTCGAACATGGCAAGATTTTCGGTCTCGGACTTGATCTGTATGTTTGGAATTTTAGTTATAAGAAAGGGGAGCCGTTTTACGACAACGCCATTTCAAGTCCAGAGAAAAAAGATGGTGTGACAAAGCCCTTAGTAAGGGGTTCTGATTTTTCAGTTGCTAAAATAGAAATACTTGTTGCTATTGATCCGCCCCTCAAATAGTATAATTCTTCAGAAAACAGCAAAGTGTAATGCCACGTTCCATCCTAGGACTTGTGATATGCCGAGGGCGCCCACCGTTGGGCTGACGTCCGCGATCCTATGCAATATACAGTATCGGTCGGAAGGCGACATGAAGTTCGTGCTGACCTCGGGATCTAGATCGACCATGTCATGGCGATGCGCTGAAGGAACGCGAAGAATCCGCCGGCGGGAACAGCTGCGCCATACCAGAAGGCCTGCCAGAGGGCAGCCATGGTGCCTGTATAGAACAGATTAGCAGAAGATCGAGCAGGGCAGAATGCCCGAGATGAAGACTGACCGGCGATGGGGCCTAGGGGCCCAAAGCCGAAGAGCTTAAGAGCGAAGAGAACAGGCCAAGCGAGGAAGACGAACATCTTGGCGATTATTGTTGGACTCTGTTGTATTGTGTAGCGTGGTGTGTATTGTACTGGCAAGAGGTGAAGTGAGAGTTTTGATAGTGGAAGAAGCGGGGTTGAGAGTGTACGAGGAAGAGGAAGGAGCATAGATTATATATGTATCTGTCATTTTAGAGTTGGTTGGTTGATAACACATGCTGGGCCCAAGAGATCACCTGTCCGGAGGGAGCCTTGTCAGTGAGCCAGGAGGTGCCTCACAGTTGTTGGATGTTGTCTTTATTTCACGCATGCTAAGATATTTCTTTGCTTTCAACTGGCTGGCTAACTATGGGAACATTGCTAGAGCCTAGACTCTACCTGTGCCACCTTTCATTGCATATAGCAGCCAGTGCTCATTTCCATACCATTCCGAGGCGCTGGAAGAAGGAGAACAGAGATCCCTTGGGTACGTATCCTACATATCGGGCCTGCCACCAGGAGGCGAAGGTGTCTCCAGGAAGACATCAGCGCTGATTCAAAAAGGCAACGGAAGATGCGCGATGTGGGACTTACCGGCAACTGGGCCGAGCTCGCCGAAGCCGAGGGCCTCGAGAACCCAGGGGGCAATGATGATCAAGATGCCAATGGCAATGATTGTGACGAACACCGGATGATCCTTTGCGAACTCGAAGATGCTCTCGGCGGCATCGGTGGACTTATCCATAGCCCCTCTGACAATCTGGCCAATGGTGTCGCGGTGTCGGACGAGAGCTTCGACACCCTGGAGGATGTACTTTGCAAGCTCCTCCGTCCAGGAGTTGACAGTGACGATATTCTTGAGACGACGCTCGAGATCCATAGCGCCCTTCTCGGCAGTGCGCAGAATGTCAATGAACTCGCTGGCAGCATCTTGAGCGGATCGAACGGGCTGGTCGGTGATGACACCAAGTTGCTTCTCCATAAAGGCTGGCTGCTGTTGAGGCTGCGAGAGTTGGCCAAAAAAACGCTCGAAGAGACGACTGCAGTCCATCTTGATGACTTGTGCTTAGTTGTGGATTGGGGGTTTGAAAAACGATACCGCGAGCGTGGTGGAATCTTGGTATGGTTCTGTTTGTGGAAGAGAAGGAGGAGGCGTTGACGTCTTGAAATACTGAATGAAAGCTGCTTCACCCAGCTCGAGGGAGTCGCCATTGTCTTTCCTCATCCAATACCAGGCTAGCCTGGAGTCGACGGCCTCCCGCATCGATCAAGTCTGCCTTGCCGAGTTGCTCTTGCCGCCGACCAGTGTCAACGGCCCTTCGCTTGCATGTCTTGTTGGCCCGGTTTTGAACCTTACCAACCAGCTTCACTCTCACATGCTGTCAAGGCCCGACCAACGTAAATTGACCTCCTTGCTTTCCTGTTATACTTCTCCATGAGTTATTTTGGCGGCACAAACAAAGGCCTAGGGCAAATGTAAAGCATCTAAGCCACGTCCTTCCTGCGGTCGACCTTGGCCCGCGCACCTACCACCGTCACCCAGCTGCCATCTCGTCCATTAGCAACTTAAAACACTCACGATGTCGATCCAAAAAACAAAAAACAAAACCCCCCCAAAAAGGAGCCTTACCGAACTCAGCGTAAAAACGGCAAAAGAATTGGGCCCTAACCAGGGATCGAACCTGGGACCTCTCCCATATTGAATCATCGTGAAGATAACCCTAAGGGAGAATCATACCGCTAGACCATCAGGGCTGATTGAATCATGTGCATGATTGCTGGTTCATGTCCGATTGTGCCAAAAACTGAACTATTAACTAAGTGGGTGTGGATCGCTCTCACGCGACTCCTTCTCCCCCCATAAAATGGAGCCAAATTTCGACCAACAGCTCCCCCGTCATCCACACTTATTCACTCAGCGCCAGGGATTCTGCAGCAATGACGCGTTTGGTATATCGACTTAACTACTGGGCCACGACTTACGTCTTATTTAATGCCGGAATCGTCAAGGGAACCATCTATCCAAGACCGACAAAACGAGGCCCGTACCGCCGTCGCTCCCCTTTTGGCTCAAGATACCCTTCTAGCTCTACGCCGCTACGACAACCAAACGTCGGGGTCCGAATCCTTCGAGCTGTCGAAGCTTACAGCGCAACCGCGCAACATGTTGCCTCATTCGGCACTAGTATTTCCAACTGCTACTCTTACACTCTTACAACGTCGGGTTGAGAAGCCCACTAACGGACGACAGGCATTCACGGTTACAGTCGCTGCTGGCACTTACTCTATCTTATTCTCTGCATTTGTATGAAGCTCGTGCTCTCATCTTTTTGTTCGGCAGCAGCAACACACACGCCTCAGCCTCCCTGGACCATGGCCACATATCCACCTCTCTCATGTCGACTCATCGAGCTTCCGAGCACTGGGCCGACATCCTCACGAGCGTGGGCAGCGCCGACGGACATGACCTCCGTGGCTCTCCATGCCGGATGACTGCGGATGCCAAACATCCGCTGATCCACCTTCACTTACCTAAAGTGTGGAGAATCGTTCTGTTTGTTCCTTTGAAGTGATGACCGAGTCTATCTTAGGAGAAGCAATTGCAAGTGCAGGCCTTGCAATTTCAGACAACTACCGCGAGCGGGCAGGGGGCTCGAATTTCTGTATTCTAATGATTTGCTGGCAGCATGGTTGCCTGAGTCGGCCGTTTCCTCTGTCTATTCTCAATTGCTACCTTCTCAACTACCATTCTGTTCCATCGTCATGCCGTTTCCTATCATGTAGCTTGTGCAGTGACAGTCAATAAAAAGACCAGTTCTACTTTTACCAATGCGAGAGGCGTCCTCAGGCGGACTCAACTGCAACTTCTGGTGGATTCAGGGCGGCCACTCGCCGCTGACGGCCCGCTCATAGCTCCTCTGATACGACCTAGTCTTTGGGTCTACCATCGACAACGTCGTCTGATTCCGTCGTCTAGTTGCCTGAACACACAACCCTGTCTTGCAAAAAAGTCATTTAGGTCTAGGGGTCTAGGGTAGGCATCTTCCGTCTTCAATCTTGCTGATCCCGTCCCTATGAGGCGAAGGATTCAACGTCACACTCTGACGGGCCCCCTTGTCCCCGAGAAGCTTGACAACTCCTATCGCATATTACCCTCATCCAAAACCTATTAGGTTTGCGCCCAGTCAACTCAGCCGAGTAGAAGCTCATTCCAACACGCGCTATGTTGCCATACCCACAAGCCAGGAGGATACCTTAAACATCCCAGTCGTCTGCTGAGAGCCAACCACACCTGATGAACACGGCTTCACTTGGTCTTTCGACTGTGGCTTTGAAAGCAATACTGAAAGCCGTAACCTTGGTTCAACTCCACTCACCTTGATCACTTCGTATCCATCATGGGTGGAATATCTCACCCCTCAGCCGATGTTCCGAGCAAGTACTGCAGGTGAGTCAACGGACTGTTCCTATCTTTGGCTACTGGGCCCCATATTGTACCTAGTTGAGAGTTGTCGCTGGTAGCTACGTGTCAGGCCTCGAGCAGCTCTTTGAGACTCTGGGTATATAAGCTCCTATATCGCCGTTCAGTTTGAGCTAACTTGACTACTTCTCTCCACACAAGAAAAGCCAGCTCGCCACCATCCATCCTTCTACCTCAAAGAACTTCATCGCAGCCGCCAACATGCGTGTCTCTTCCCTCCTTACCCTCGTCACCGCCGCCTTCGTGGCCGCCGCCCCCAGCCCTGTCCCCGAGGACACTGAGTCCTATGTCCTCGCCGGCCCCCTCCCTTACGAAGAGCTGAAGACCGAAGTGGCCAAGCTCAAGTCTGACGGCGAGTCCAACGTCGCCCGCAGCCTCAACAAGCGCATCTGCGAGGGCGTGTACATGTGCGATGGCCAGAACTTCAGCGGCGAGTGCTACTACGGCTGCTACCCCATCAGCGTCGCCATCTACCCTGACTCGTACTGGGTCTCGCGTATTAGTTCAGTCGGCCCGGATAGCGGTGGCTGGTGCGACTTCTTTGCGCCAGTATTCCTCTGCATAGTTGGACTTCTAACGTCCAAGAGTGTTGTTTGCTAAATAAACCGTAGAGGAAACGCTTGCGATCCTACCAAGGGTTCTCACCAGATCTTTAGAAACCCTGGTGGCAACTTGGCTGTTGGCCTTGACAACAACATGGGATGCTTCTACTGCAATCCTAACTAAGGGGTGCTGTTTGCTTCTCAGGTGGTGGAAGGGAGGCTCTTCAGAGGTTATACGTAGTCAGGGAATACATGGTTCGTGATAATCACAGCATAGAGCCACGCTGCTGTTGATGTTGTCGAAGCAGACCAGTGAGCCTTGACGGAGTCTGTGAACCTTGGAAGTTGACGCAGAAGGGCCAGGAGAAGTAACCGCGGCAAACTAAAGATTGCCGGGCGTTAGAAGTAGTGTTGAGAGGCAAGGGTCTTGGATAGTACTGTCTAAGCTCTATCAAATACATCATCAAATTTCATTCAACTCAAGTATCCAAAAAGTTCGCTTTATGCCCCGCATTTTATGTCAGGATTCAACATGTGTTTTGATATCTCTTTCCAGGCAATTGACGGGAAAAAAACACTTTTTACCGCCGAGCTTATTAATCTGGGTGCTTGGTATCACCTGCAATCCCTGCCCTGACTTGGCCAATAACGTCCTGCTGGCCATCCAGAACAAGCAGTCAAACCCCCAGAATTCCTAGGAGTTCCTTAGTACGCTAGCCCGATCGTGGGAAAATAACTTTGGTTGTGCGAAGAAGCGCTGCAGCGCATGGGGATGAAGCTGGGCCTGGGTAAGGGAAAGTAGCTACTCGAAACAAACATGGACGGCATGCGTCTCGGATGGAACGGGTCAGCTCGAAGAAATGAATTTGCAGCCCAGAGCCTACCCAGGAGGGATGGAAATAGGCACAACTCCAAGTGAAAGGGGTCTCTATTCCCTGCATGCCGTGTACATTAGGCATTTTATACCCGGATGATATCGCTGACTACCGGTTCCATTCTAGCACTACTGGAAGACTTACGCTTGAGACAAATTTCAATCGACCTGTACTTCACCCTATCACCCCCGACATGACCCTTACTGGGGCTGAGACAAGTCTTTTAGAACCTTGCGTCCCCTCCGTACGTCCTCCTCATGGAACGGCTCCCGCTCGGTCTCGGCAATACCCTCCTCAACCCATTGGCTAACAGCAGGATGCTCCAACAGCGTCTGCACATACGCCATCGCAAGCTCTGAAAGCTTCAACCCAAACGTCTGAATACGCGTGGCAACGGGCGCAAAGAAGGCATCCGCCGCAGTAAACTCCTTGCCCGCCAGGAACGGCCCGCCAAACCGCGTCAGGCCGTCGGTCCAGAGCTCATCCAGACGATCGAGGTCACGCTGTAACGCCGCGTCGGGAGGCCCGTCGAGATCGATGCGCAGGGCCACGTTCATGGAGCACTGGTCGCGGATGGCCTCGAAGCCGGTGTGCATCTCGGCGGCAGCACTGCGGGCGAAGGCGCGGGCGACTTTGCCCTGCGGCCAGGCGGCCGGGCTGGCCTCGGCGATGTACTCGACGATGGCGAGGGAGTCCCAGACGGTGGTGTCGCCGTCGACCAGGGTTGGGACTTTGCCGGTGGGCGAAAAGGTCAGGAAGGCGGGTTGGCGGACGCCGGCGACGAAGGTCTGAAGGCGTTCCTCGAAAGGGATGCCGAGGGCTTTGAGGAGCACCCAGGGTCTCATGGACCAGCTGGAATAGCGCTTGTTGGCGATGAACAGTACGAAACCCATCATGAGTGGCGGGGGCGTGGCTAAGAGAGGCTCTTAGGGAGATTGAGATTTTCAGGTCAAGATTGAATCGAAATGGAGTGTAAGGATGAAGCTAAAGGGTTGTATGGCGTTCAATGGCGCTGAATGTTAGAGAGAGAGAGAGAGAGGCTTGAGATATATAGTGCGCATTAGCGGCTTGACTCATCTGGCGATACCCGGTTCCAATTACAAGTTTCCTTCGCGTCCTACGGTTTGAGAAGCGAAGGACCATGCAGGCGGGGTCTGGTTGACAACGGACACTAGGCCAAATTAATTACGAACAGTAGCCTCAAGAATTCAAGCATAACCCGACTGTGGGTTACTGCAGAGGTATAGCTGAACTGCGAGTTGCGTGGAAGCTGAGGCTGCGGCGGGCCGCACGCCTCGACGCCGACGAAATGGGCCAGGAGCGGTTAAATGTGGAGTGAAAGCTGTCATTTGGAGCGCATGTCAACGGAAGGGCGTTACGAGAGGGAACGTTCCGGGCCCAGGAAGCTAAAACGTCTTCACTGGAGACGGAGGACTGGCCCGAAAAGAACAAGCTCTGCCGCTTGGCGGTGACAGGAAGCCGCGGGCGGAGCAGATTAGACAGCTTCCGCGTGTCGGAATTGAGCCCGGCCCTTGTGCTATGTAGTGTAGGCCGAAGCCGAGCTTCAAAGACACATCTCGCAAAAGCGAATGTCGCGGCAGAACTGTGTAGTCTTCAGGTGCAATTGGTTGAGGGATACTCTGCAGTATCTGCAGGAAAGGCGCCTTGAGATGGAGGGTGGCTTTCAAGAATAACTCAATAAAAGGCCGAGACGGACAATCCGGTTTCGTAGCTATGGGTGCAAGAATTCGAAGGCTGGAAAGTAATGACCTGGTGGTGCGTGTTAGTGAGATGAAGATACGTATTATGTAAGTCAAGATTTTGGGATGGAATTCTGAGGATTTGCGCTGGCGCGGAATTTGTACCGAAGCTATTGCAGATCGAGACCATCTGCGACCGAACCCTTTTTATTTTCATTTTACGAGCACCTCAATTCGCCCCAAATTTTACCAATTCTCCTCCACCACCACCCCCCGAACCTATACTCGATTATGCTGGCGGCACCATGGGTGTGTCGGCGTTGTTTGGGAGGGCTTCTGAAGCCCAGAATCACCCAATTCATCCGCCGTGCTAGCTCAGGCAAGCTCCCCCATCGCCATCATCTACACCCGAAAGCTCATGAGCTAATCCTGTTCCCCCCTGGCAGACACAACCGCACACCTCCCACCAGCCCTCCTCCAACGAGCCCGCAACCTCGCCACCGAACACGATGCCCTCTCCCGCTCTCTCGAATCTGACTACGACACCAAGACGGCGCGCCGCATCGGCGAGCTCTCGAGCGTCGTCACAGCCCTCCGCGAATGGGAGCAAGCGACAAGCTCCATCGCGGAGCTCAACGGCCTCCTAGGCTCCAAGGATAAAGAACTCCGCGAGATGGCTGCCGAGGAGCTCGACTCGACAAACGGCCAGCTCTCGGCCCTCTCGCGCAAGCTCTCGGCCTCGTTAACGCCCAAAGACCCCTACGCGCACATGCCCTGCCTGCTCGAGATCCGTCCGGGGCCGGGGGGCCTCGAGGGACGTTTCTTCGCGGACACGCTGTTCAGGATGTACAAGCAGTACTGCTCGCGGAGGGGGTACCGCGCGCAGGTGATCAAGTACGAGACGGCCGACGCCGCGGGCGACCAGTCCACGGCGGCGGGCGAGAGCCCGCTCCAGGAGGCCGTCATCGAGGTCCAGGACCCGGGCGCGTACGACCTGTTCCGCGGCGAGGCGGGGATGCACCGCGTGCAGCGGATCCCCGCGACGGAGAAGAACGGCCGCGTGCACACGAGCGCCGTGGCCGTGTGGGTCCTCCCGTCGTTCCAGGAGAGCGGCAGCGGGGACGCGGTCGAGGACATCAACAACCCGGATAGCGACTTCTACATCGACCCGTCCGAGGTGAAGATCGAGACGATGCGGGCGAGGGGCGCGGGCGGGCAGCACGTCAACAAGACCGAGTCGGCAATCCGCATGACGCACATCCCCACGGGGACGGTGGTCAGCATGCAGGACTCACGGTCGCAGTCGCGGAACCGCGAGGACGCCTGGAAGCTGATCCGGTCGAGGGTGGCGCTGATCCGGCGCGAGGCGAGGGAGGAGGCGGCGGCACAGCTGCGCAACTCTGTGCTCTCGAAGCACAAGATCACGCGCAGCGACAAGATCAGGACGTACAACTACAACCAGGACCGCGTCACGGACCACCGCGCGGGGATCGATGTGTATAACCTGGATGACGTGATCAACGGCGGCGAGTCGCTCGACAAGATTGTCGACAGCGTCAAGGACTGGCTCGTGTCTGGAGACATCGAGGCCATGATGGCGGACGAGGAGGCCGCCGCAGTGGTGGAGGCCAAGAAGGCGCAGAAGTGAGGCGGTGATGGTGTACATGCATGTAACATACTGTAGACTATTTAGAGCCAAAGGCCAAGGATGATCTCAAGTGGTTGTTCGAAAATCAACTTCCAGGTCTCACCTGTTGGCGAGAATAGCAAGACAGACAGGTCGGGTCAATGGATCCCGCCATTTGCGACTCGATGTGTTTTGTCATGGGACATCCTGGAAAGGCATTTTGGCCACGATCACTTGTGTCGACGGAATCGTCCAAACCTCCAGACGTCGTACAGAACGCCAAGACCCGGGGCCGCATGCTTAAATCAGCCGGTTTCCAACAGTATCAAGGGGTCCAACGATAGGCCTGAGCAGATCTCAGCCAGACCAGCCACAGTGAAATATTCATATGCTACAGTGATGGACACGACACGTTTTCACAAAATGGCTTGTGGCGCTGGCAAATTGAAACATTGAAAAGTTTTTACATTTTGACTACATCGGTGCCAAATACAAGAGAGGGGATGTCATACAGGAACGGCATGACAGAGGAAGCCCTAGATTTTTGTTTCCCGTCGCAGTCCGTTTTTGCCGTGTCCTCTCCAACCGCCGTTTAAAAAATAAAATAAAAAGCCATAAAGACGCCGCGCTATGGTCATATAATAATGTACAACAAGTTGGTGGGTTAGGGGTACAGGAGATTTCGGAACGTGACCCGCGTACTGTCCAGTCGTCAATGTGTCCGTCGTGAGTGGTGTACATCTGTGCTCTCTCCCTCTCAGTCCAGGTCACGCTCCAAAGTCCGCATTCATCGAGCCGGGAGAGGCCTTCAAGCCAATTGGCGCTCCCGTCTCATCATCTCCAGCACGCCGACAACACCGTTCTTGCGAAGTCTTTCCAGAACGACGCGCATGCCCTCGCGGCTCTTGCCCATCTGGTCCTGCGTCTTACTCGAGGCGATGCTCTCAATGCTGCGCTGGACACCGCGCGCGCCAATGCCATTCATCCAGCCAGGCATCCAGCGGCCCTCCTTTTGCTCCGGCTGGTCGACGGCGGAAGGGGCCTGGTCCTTCTTCCCGCCGCGGAGCCTGTCGCCGAGACGCGACTTGTAGACGAGCGTGGTGGTGACGTCGGTGGCCGCGTCGGCGGGAGCTTCGGCGGGGAGGCGGAAGTCCTGCTTCTCCACGACGGAGAGAACGTTCATGAAGTTGAGGTTGCGGCTCTCGGTGCGCATCCAGCCCTCGCGCATGTCAATGACGGAGGTCTCGAGGACATAGCTCGCCTTCTCGCTGGCGGAGCCGCCGCCGGTGATGGAAGCCGGGAGAAGCTTGAAGATGGGAGCTGGCATACGCGACTTCTTCAGATGGATGCGGGTCGTGTGCAGCCTGCCCGTCACCGGGTCGAGTTGGCTGTCGATAGTGTCGGTGCTAAGAACATGGGTGGAGAAAGGGTTGAGTTTGGGAGAGGAGTAGCGAAGGAAGTAGGCGAGTGTCACGGTTGGGAAGGGGTGGGAGTAGGTGTGGTTCGTCGTGTGGGTGAGGACCATGTTGGCTGTCGGGAGTGGTAGGGTTTCGTGGTTTGCAGCGGGTTTCCGGTTGCTTCGATCGTCTTTTCTCAAGTTTTTCGGGTGCGAGATAGCGCTCACGTTCTTCGGAACGACAGAGGTGTTGACATTGAGTAGCCTGTTGCGGGCGGCCTAATGCAAATGTCGGTTTGTTTGGGAAATTGGGGAAAATTTGAAGCTGTATCCGAAAGCCCGGGCACCGAGTCGTCGGTTTTTGCCGGCGTCGGGATTTGGTTGAAATACAAGTCGTTGTCGTGAACGGGGAGGGCGAACAAGGGAGAGAAGAAACGAAGAAAGCGGCCGCTGCGGAAAGAGGGGATAATGATGAGGAGGAGGAGACGGAGGGCGAAAGAGGAGGAGGTAAAGAGGGGAGGAGAAGGGCGGCTGTAATGATGTAGTGCTCGTGCGTGTGTCGTTCGATAGGTCGATTGATTTTGGGGGAGAAGTGCGACCATTCTTTTTGGTCTGGGCCTCCCTTCCCCGACCCCGACCAAGCCGCCGTCGCACACCGGGACTTTCCAGCCACTGAGGAGCGACACCAATTAGCTTTGCCTGTCAAAGCTGCAAGTTTTGATTGGTCAGACGATCACCCCGCGCCCGCTTTTCGTCAGGCGAGCTTGGGCCACCCGGGTGGCGACATCACATGATGTGGAGCACACCGAGCCTCACCGGGAGCTCTGGTGAGCTGTCATTCGTACTCTAACAGTTTTAAGCCTCACCTCCGCCCCACCTTGAAACACAACCTCAGTTCAGCAAGTCCGTCGCCATGTGGTTGTAAGCTTTGTGTTTGAAACACACCGCGACAACGCTGGCTGACTCGGTGATGTGCTTGCTTGTCTGAGGAGCTTGCCGGCGACCAAAAAACGGTTGCATCTGTGCATTGTGCATCTTCCTCATGCCTCGTGTACCGGCACATCACTGGCTTGACCTTCTCGGTCTAGCTGCCTGTGAACCCGACCCTGGAGACGACGACATCGTTTGACTGACGGCAGTAGACGCTGACAATTGTGCTGACTCTCGTGGTAATGGACATTCCACTTTGCTCTTCACTTGAACAATTTTATTGACGAGTGGTCTTCCAACCGTGACGTGTGATCTAGTTCTGGATATGACTGATTGATGACCCTGTTGTGATGCAGCCAGCATACCCAAAGACCAGACGTACGTAGACTATGAACCATCTTGTGTATATGTTGAAATATTCCTTAGTTCCGGGTCAAATGACGCCCCTTGTACCTTGGGCTTCAGATAAAACGCCAACGTCATGTATATAATATTGTGAGAATGTGGATGAACCTTGGCTAAGTAACATATTGCTCTGGTATTGTCGCGATGTGTTGGTAACAGAGGCTCCTATACTAGCTCGAAAGACCTTCGAAGCCTGATGGTAAGGACTGGTCTGGCGAGAAGAGTAACGAGGGTGTAGTAACCCCCTTCTCTTCTCCGCAAGACATGACAGCTTGCTGACGCCTCTGACCCAGTCGGGGCTTTTCACCCATCATTGTTATGCTATACGTTTTTTTTGGCGTGTGTAGCGCTAAAGGACATGAAACGATCGTAACATCATCCACCGCGACTGATAGCGCTGGCAACATGGGACCTGTTCGATGCTCACACCACGTGTGTATCAACTTGCGAGAGACTTTCAATAGCTGTAATGCCACTTTAGACCCCAGGTACTACAGGGGGAAACAGTCAAATTATGCATTTAAGATTAATAGTAGTCTTGTTCCATTTAAAAATCCTTTTCATTTCTCATAGTTGGTATATCCGGGTAGTTCATGTCACGGGTTCTGGTGGCTCTGTCCCAACGTTGAGTGGATCCATTGATGGCTTGCAGGTACATGTAAGTCCTGCGAAGCGTATAGCGCAGATTTCGCCCGTGATACTGATGCGATTTGTAACGGAAGCGTAGATTACCCTACGAAGACCGTCTATGGAGCTGTTGCGTCTCCCATGTAGAGCGACACGCTTGAAACAGGCAGCGTGGCAATTCCGTTGAACGCCATGCGTCTAAGTTGACCTGGAAGACTTTGGCCTGTATTAGCACCTCCCCAAGCTGATCATGGTGATTCCGGCACCACTGACTGAGACATCCCGAGAATCGCGCTGGCGCCCTCCCCATCCCGCACGAAGACGCCTTCGCTCTCGACCTTCCACCCCTGAACGCCACTGAACTGTACAAATTGCACAGCCATCTCCCACGCCTCTTTATCTGCCGCATCGCCGCTCTCGAAGACCATCAGCTCGAGCCAGGGGCTGTCCAGGTCCGGGTCAAATAGCTCGCGGAACAGCATCGAATAAGCGGTATTACGCTCCATCCAAAGATCGGCCAGATCAACGTTTCGCATCTCGTCAACGTCCTGCAGGATGTCATTGCGGGGTACAAGCTGCACGAACAGGCGATCGAGGCGTGGGATGTTCTGAACAAGGGTGTTGAAGTGACTCGATAGGGGGAAGATGCCGACATAGGATAGGTCGCGGATGGATGGAGCGACCATCGGTTCGTCGTTAGGAAATTCTTCGGCGCCGAGGAGAGCACCGAGAATGGAAGGTGGACGCTTGAGGTAGAACTCGTAGGTTTTGTAAACGCGGGTCGAAGAACCCTCATTAAGTAGGAGAGCTTGCCACGGACGGATGGTGAAGAGGTCACAGGGAACGCGTTTGCGATACGACGATTCTGGTGGGGATGCTCGGCTTGACGAGGCCGTGGTGGTTGACTTGTACCTTTTCGTGATCATCTTCTTATCTTTCCGCGAGAGAGACAGGACATGTTGGGGCATGGAGAAGTTCCACGCATCTCCCAGGAAGAGCATACGTGATAGCAACTGTGCGAGTACTCGAGGCGATGCGATGATTGTCAGTCTGATAGGATCGATGTGTTCGAAGATCGTCCTCCATAGCCAGTTGTAATCTTCGCTGTAGGAGGCTTTATTCGCGAAGCCGGTCTCCATGAGCATGGCACTGCTGGTGCCGTCCGAGACGCCGCCCATAGCATCCTCAACGAACATTGTCAGGGTTTTAACGTAGTTGGTCAGGTTGTTAGCTCTGAGAAAAACAAGAAAGTCAATCG
Source organism: Colletotrichum incanum (assembly GCA_001625285.1). Taxonomy (NCBI): domain Eukaryota; kingdom Fungi; phylum Ascomycota; class Sordariomycetes; order Glomerellales; family Glomerellaceae; genus Colletotrichum; species Colletotrichum incanum. The sequence continues at coordinate 241,041 of LFIW01002328.1, forward strand.
CGGACGCCGGGTCCCCCGTCTCTTCCATTAGCGGCAGCTCGAACCGGTCGAAGGTCCATACGACATGACGGAACAGAACGGGCAGTATGCAGTCTCGCCATCGCTTGCATACGAGAGAATTCGTCTTGAGATCTCGATCGAAGAAGAGATTTTGTAACATGAACGACGATGGCTGGTCATGGAGCTTCGAGTCAGACGGGGCGGGTCGGTCTAAGTGGGAGAAGATCTGGGCGAGGATCTCGTTCGGGAGATCATTGATGGAGGTGACCATATTGAACGTGACCAGAATGACGTCTGTCGAAGAACAGGTAGCTTGAACAGAATGATTTCCATCAAGAAGCCCTCAAAGAACGTATCGTCAATCTAAGTTGGGGCGCTTTGTTTCACAGAGGAGGTGCGGCCGAGGCACGTTTAAGGTCGGATAATGCTGGATCTGGAGGTTCAACGAGTAGATTCTTGCGAATTGAAACGGTTTAAACTTTATAAACCGACTGATCAGAGACGGTTGAACGACTAGAAGTGAATATTTGTGATGTTGCAGTTTGGTCAAGAAGAGATGTAGCAGAGAGGTTCGCAATGGGGCGATGTCATCGCGGGGTCTGGGGATCCGTCGCGACAATTAGACTTCGCCACAACCTGCCCCACTCAAGCTGCGATAAGATAGCGATAAGTAGCGACAAGAGCACTTATGCTTCCTTCCTCGTTGCTGAGTAAGTAGCATTTTATGTGAATCATGATCGCTGATTCCACTCCATACCCTCCCTGGTGTACTGTTCTGAGGGGACGCTAATCAGATATCAGACGCCAGGCAAGGAAGGCCAGCTTATTGTTGACTTGCTACGGGAATCAACAAGCCCCGGCACTTCACCCACAGTGCATAGGTAGTAACAGTCAAGTCATCACCTACCCATCCAAGATCTCAATGCATGACCGAGATCTTTGATCCTATGCAAGCAATATGGGGTATTTCCGTTTCCTCGAAAGAGTACCCTCTGCGTCTACACCGCTGTGCTGCTGCGGCGCATGTATTTAGCTGCACGTCCCAAATGTACCTTCATCTCAGCTACCCTTTGAAGGTTGCTGCATCCCGTCGCGCTCGATATTCGACACGACAGAGCGACTACGAACATGTCCAATTAAGCGGCCACCACCGGATGCAAAGCTCCTTGACCATCTGCCGTCGGGGAGTAGGGTGCCAGTACAGAGTACCCCTCGACTAAGCCATGACAAAAGGGCGGGGAAAGCGGGGATCGAGGTGGGTGCATGGCTTGGGAAAGTGATGATGATGGAACTGGATGACATCGTTCAGACCGGTGAACTAGGGCTGGAGGGCGAAAATGCTCTTGCGGCTCATCTACACTCTGTAGAAAACCCTGCAGGTCGGGTCTTGGCTAGCTCCCGAAGGTTTGAAATTCGCATTACCGATGTGCCATTCCGTTCGTAAACCAGACCACCCACGTTCCCAGGGCCTCTTGAGTATCGAAGTCTATATAACAACTGAAGCTCCAGCTTCAACCTCTCTTTGAGAATGCAATTCCTATCCCCATCAATTCAAAAGGAAATCATGGCCGCCAAGAACCATCAGAGACCACCCTTCCGCGCTGAGCACATGGGCTCGCTGCTACGACCTAGGGCTCTGACCGAAAAGCGGATGGCTCTGGACGGCAAGAAAGCCGTCGAGATCGCCGAAGACAGTGAGCTGAACCGTCTCGAGGAAGAGGGCGTGCGTGAGATCGTCAAGACGCAGCTGGACCTCGGTTTCCACGCTGTTACCGATGGCGAGTACCGCCGCCACCAATTTTGGGGCAACTTTTTCCCTGGCCTCGAAGGTTTCGAGGAGGTCGACACGCCCAGCTGGGATATCTTCCGCATGTATGTCCCGGACATTGCGGCCTTTGGTAAGCACCCCCCCCCCCCTTACCACAATGAGTGAATTTGGGGTTTAATGACAAAGTTTCCCAGTCGAGAGCGACCACAAGCCTGGTGAGTCCATCGTCTGCACAGGCAAGATCAAACACAAAGGCAGCACGTATCTGAGGGAGTGGGAATTCCTGAAGAACAACATCCCGCCCGAGCGTGTCAAGGAGGCCAAGTTGACCCTGCCTGCGCCCGAGTGGTATCACCTGAGATATCAGAAGGGACACGCATATCCCAAAGACGTCTATGCCAACGATAAAGAGTACTTTTCGGACATTGCCAAAGCATACCGCACAGAATTGGAGGTTCTATATGATCACGGCCTCCGGAACGTCACGATTGATGACCCCAACTTGGCGTGTAAGTAACCACAACGCTGTCCAGAACCCGTTCAATGACGTCTTGACTAACATTCTTGCGTCCAGACTTTTGCTCAGAAAAGATGCTCCAGGGTTTCAAGGACGCGGGTGAAGACTCCGACGCGCTCCTTCAGTCTTACATCAGGTTGTACAACGATTGCATCTCCTCACGGCCCGCCGACATGCACCTCGGCATCCACCTCTGCCGTGGTAACTTTGCCTATTCACGGCACTTCGCCGAGGGCGGCTACGACCGCATCGCCTCGCGGCTATTCAACGAAATCAACGCGGACACCTACTTCCTCGAGTACGACACAGACCGCGCAGGCGGTTTCGAGCCTCTCAAGGAGCTGCCCGCGCACAAGAACGTGATCCTGGGCGTCATCACGTCCAAGTTCCCCATACTCGAGGACCTTGAGGAGATGAGGGAACGGGTGTTCCAGGCGGCCGACTTCATGGCCAAGGGCGCGGGCCAGACGCGGAAGCAGGCGCTGAAGAGGATCGGTGTCAGCCCGCAGTGTGGGTTTGCGAGCCATCACTTGGGCAATTCAATTTCGCACCAGGATATGGTGAACAAGCTGAAGCTGGCCAGGCAGTTGGCCGACTCCATATGGCCGGGCGAGCCTTGAGGTGCGGAAATGGTTTGAGGCAGCGGCGTTGCGGCGTTACGGCATGAGCTGCGTAGCACGGTTGGTGTCGTGGGATCGTAGGGTCGTAGGGAAGAGAAGCCATCCTTCGCGAAGTGGTATTGTTGGTCCGCAAGATCTTGTAAAAAATCATCAACGCAGAAGCAAGTATTGGCGTGTATGAAACCGAATATGAGTTGTTTCGCCGCCAACGCTTCATATTCCGACAAGATTGTATTTGTTTTGACATACTTGTTCATGTTAGACGGCTACTACCCGCCATCAAATAGTCGCTTCGTGTAGGATCCAGAATGGTGCAAGAAAACAAGGGTATCATTGGAGCACATGGCTCGACCTTCCCACGCCAAACGCCACATTACTTGGTATCTGAATGACTCTGTCATCTCTTCTCCGCCCTTTTACGCGGCCGTTGGTCTACCTCGCCTACACAGGCAGAGGCTGCGGGTTGTTTCCGACCGTTTTGTACAGTTCGCGCAGCTCAAACTCCTCATGGCCGCCCTCGGGCACCTCGCCAACCACACGCGCGGGCTGTCCCGCAACGACGCTGAAGCTCGGGATGACCATGTTCGGCGGCACGACGGTTCCCTCGAGGATGCGCACGTAGTCCTTGACGATGGCAAACTCGCCGATGACGCAGTCACGGCCGATGTGGATGTGGGAACCGATCGAGGCCGCCTGGATGACGACGTTTTGGCCGACGAAGACGTGGTCGCCCATACGGAGGGGCATATACGTGAAGGCTCTGCAGAAGTCGCTAATCAGTAATCGGGAAGGCTTGGAGATTGGCGTATGACGCGGGATGGGAACGCACCCTTTGTACATTCGTCCTGGGGGACGGAGCACGGCGCCCCTCGAAAGGAAGCAGTATCGGCCGATGGCGACGGCGGTGCTATTCGCGGGGGCGCCGCCGGCGGAGGGCTGGGCTGAGCGAGCGAGGTCGCCTCGGATCATGACCTCGGGCTGGATGACGGTCTTGCCGCCAAGCATAATGTTCTGGGTGCCGACGAGCGTCGCCTTGCGGGCGACCTTGTTGCCCGTGTCCTATTTGCAGTCGGGTTAGTCGGCGGTCTCGCTGGGTGTTGCAATGGGTCCGGCCCAGGGACGACGTACGGTTTCGATATAGTCTCCTTTTGCCGGTCGTCGCGACATGGTGGGCGGTGGTGCGTGGGATTAAAGGTCACGAGTTCATCGATTCGAAGCGGGATGGAAGTTGTCGACGGTGTTCGCGTCCAGGCGCGTTGGGAGTGTGACGTGGGTGCGCCCAGGGGATCGGGGCGGGTTTACAATGTGTTAGTGGCTTGTTCCAGGGTCTTCCGACCGGCGCTCAACTACCCCAGACCGTCACCGCCCGGGAAGAGTAGAACTATAGACAGCGGCCAAACTCACCATGTCGTGACAGCCCTGATCGCATCCACTGGCGATTCGCGATTGAGTGCGGGATATTAGACAACGAAGAGATGTTTTTCTCCGCCTACAAGCCTGGTAAAATGGTTCCAAAACTATCAAGTTGAGTCAACCAATCGCTTCAAAAACTCCTCTAGTCACTTTTACATCTTCCTTCTGGTTGAGACCTGTTAGCTGACATATCATATAACTAACCAACTATACAACAGCAACCGCGCAACACCGGCAACTGCACAATTCCAAGATAGTAGCGAATGATATACGCACAGCAGCTAACCAACTCACTGTGTATGTATGTATGAAAAAAGAAAAGAAAAAGTCAAAAGTGAAGATGCGGCCAGTGTGGATTGAACACACGACCTTCAGATTGATTGAATGAAGTTTCTCAAGTCCCGTCTGGAACCCGCTTCAGTCTGACGCTCTCCCAACTGAGCTATGTCCGCCGTTCATCTTCGGGGAACGTGCCGGCTTCTAGGACTCTTTGGACTGTTGCAGGAACGGACCGGATGCCGTGTCTACCAGCTAGTTGGCGGGGCGGCGGATCCAGTGGGCGACGAGATTGGGTCACATAGGTGGGCGACGAGGTCCTTGATTCAGACAATAGAATGACCAAAGAAAAGCCGTGAACACCACCACATCATAACCAGCAAGACGACAGAAGAGATTGATAATCCAAGAGCGGAGCCGCGAATCACCTCGAATGGTAGCTTGAGACTGTTTCCTGGACTGAGAGCGGACCTGTTCATCAGGTGAGACGTATCCACGGCTCGGTGCCTCATATAAGACCCAATCTTCCTACTCTGACCCCCGAGTTTCCAACGCAGTTGCCGTCAGTCCCGGATCTGCGCTGATCGTCTCCCTTGCCTTCCTGTTCCTATACCGTATAAAGTTCCACAAATCATCACCTATCTTAATGGCTTCCATTCTATCACACTTTAGTAATTAATTCGCTACACAGTCTGAGATCGCCCTTGGTCACCTCGTTCCTCGCTGCCGAGAGAACGTGCAGCGAGTTGAAGAATCCGGATTCTTGATACATACGCACCCTCCACCTTCAGACAGCAGGCCGGGAATCGTCTCTGTGCCCATCAGGCCATTGAGACTCTCCTGGACCAGATCCGGGGTCTGCACGTGCGAGCAGCGGCAACGGACAGCCGAGCGACACGACAAGCCTGTCTCCACCCTCTGACCGCGCGTGAGGTGTGCCCATTAACCCCGTATAGTGTCCGGTCTGATGAAATATCAGCGTCTCACGCGGATTATGTCGAGAGATTCAGGGAAGAACGCTGCACCCTCATGGTCGAAGAACTCGCGGCCGCATAGCTCTGCTGGCTCTATGACCGTGAGGAGGCCGTTGCATTGCGGCCACCACTCGATCATGTATCCGAGCTCGAGAAGTCCGACAATCAACGAAGGACCTATGTGAGAGTTGCACTTGTTAAACTGGGGAGTCCGACACTCGAAGATATACAATCACCATCGCAGATGCTACTAACTGACCGGACACCGGTTTCTCGTTACCCTTCTTTTTCGTCAAATTCACAATACTATACCTCCCTGAATCAACGCTTCTTCCGCGGGTGTATACGAGCCCAAGACGGTCTTACTAATCCCAGTTACGAGATTTACATTCGAACCCCAAGCTGAAGTTGTGTTCTCTCGCCCGCCATCTGGAGATTGCTCTCACTCTTCTCTGAGAAGATAAACGACTCTAACCTTTCCAAGTTGTTCGAGAAAAATACCATGCAACCTCCTGATGAGTTTCTCCCAAATGCCCTTGGCGTCTGGCGGCGTCCGGCGTGAAGATGGAACATCTGCGATAATCATGACATCGTCTTGGAGGCGATAGATGCGCCATTCTCCAGATCCCATTTCATCGTGTGCAAGAAAGCCTACCGGCGGCACCGGGATACTACCCGGGCCCTTGAAGCCCCTTACCGACCCGAATTCATAGCCAATCGTTGTTTTGACGAGCATGACGGACATCCTTTGCGCGGTGGTAAATGGGACGATTGAGTTTCTCTCAAGACGAGGAAGCTCGGAGATCTCGATTTTGCGTCTCTGCTGCGACCAGTATCAGCACGGTGGCATCCTAGTTTGAGGGTCGGAGATGGCGAGGGTTTGTTGACCGCTGCGGTTCGCCTTGAGGATGTTACAGTACCTTGGTCTGAAATAGCACTAATTGAGACTTTCTCAAAGAACGCAGCAATTCAGTCTGTCTAACGGTACTTGCCGCTGCGGTATAGGCTTTCATGAAGACCAGCTCGATGATAGCAATGCTCCTTAGGGTGATGGAGTCTTTCAAGCGCATTGTTTACGAGCTTTTTAACATGACAGCGACGTATATGAGGGAGAAGAAGTTGACAAACGGCGTGTCAGACCACACGAACCGCCCCGCGCGTTGCAGCGCGAGAATGACCCGGAGCCAGCTACGGCGGCATGAGAGAATTGATACAAAGAAGCAGAATCCAAAAGTACAGGCAACGAAAACGTTGAGAACGATGTCGGAGAGAAACAGGTTCATGGCGATAGCGGAGGCGAGGGAGACGCTCAGCAGGATGAGCCCCGTATTAGTGAAATAGAGCTCCGCTAAGTCACCGTCGTTGTCGTTGGAGAGGACAGAGGTGTAGCCATCGAGGACGAAGGAGCGGTATTTGATGGAGTCAGGTTGTTGTTGGTTACGGCTATACGGAGCGAGGAGAAAAAATGACGGAGACGAGATTAAGCGTTTCTTTGATCAAGACGGTCAAGCAACTATGTAGAAGCAGGGCGCTGGCAAAGTTGATGTTTTCGTCCCAGGTGACCATGTTGCAAAGGCGACTCTCGCACGTCGCAAGAATACTGAAAGATTTGCGAGATGAAGAACAAAAGTCATGTCAGACCTGATGGGCGGTTTTTTGTGGTCTGGAGAGTGGAGTTGTCACCACGTTCAAGACTATGGGAATATCATCCCTGCATAGCCTGCCTCGTAGCGAAAGGGACGAGGCGTTCATTTGAGACACGACGATTAGTTTCGGCGCTTATCTTGTGCCCGCGTGTCGTAATGCTCAGAATCTACAAAGCCTTCTGCCGTCTCAAAGACGCAATTGTCGAGAAGTTGGGTTTGCAACTTTGCCTTGTCGAAGCAGTCACAATACTGTAATGGTGGATTTCCTTGATTTCAGAAGCGGGCATTGATGTGTAAAAGTTGTTGACAGTGACAAGTTCCGAGTAGTAATGTCGTGGAGGTCGGAACGAGGCAGATATACTGATGGCTCTTAAACTTTATCTTGGCTTTCTGAGAAGAGGCACTCATTGATTGATTGTCGGTCTATTAGTTTTTTTTCTTTTTGTGCTCAAAACTCCTCGTCAATCTTACAGCTTCGCACCAGGTATGTCGTAACTGGGAAAGGCGTTTGCAGCAGAAAATACTTCACAACCTAGTTAAAACGAGCTACGGGGTTTTGTTTTTATCTTTCATTTCTGGAAAAAATTTAAAACCTAATTAGCACTCAACCTTTTACACACCACCAACAGGCCTTCAATACCTAGTGAGGTGTAATTGAAGCGAGGATTTCTAGAGCTCAGAGCTCAGAGTTGATAATGCGAATACTTGAGGAACCAAAACAGCCATACTGTCTCAACCAGAAGCGCAAACAGAGCACATCTAAGCAGAGCAGAAAACTCATGATTTTTGTATACTCCCCAGGTCTCAAATGACAAGTCTGGGTCTAGGATGAAGCCTCTCAACACACGAACTGAAAATTTCTATAGATCCACTTATTCTAACCTTGCCTGCTCAAAGAAGCATACTCGACCTCGTGAAAACCCTAAATACAAATACAACAAAATCGCAAATGAATTCATTGCATCAACACCAACCCTAAAAACCCGACATTAACAATGAGCAAAAAATCAAAAGAATCTCCTCGACGGGGAATTGAACCCCGGTCCCCTGCGAATCGTTTGAATGACAAGCAGATATCCTCACCACTAGACTATCGGGGATTAGTGGATGTGTTCATCCATTGATAGTTGGTTGGGGACAAACCGACGGAAACCCTATTATGAATTGTTATTTGTGGGGCTCACCATGGTCTACAAGGTCTTTGTGACATTTGCTGGTCTACATCGACGTTCCGTTGCAATTTTGGAGCCTGCTCGATCAGAATGCTTTTAAGTGTCATTATTGTCTCTTGAATATCACACTAGGCTTCGCAAACTCCCCCCTTTCTTTGTTGACCTTGCAATTGGCACAATAGCACGATTCATGGTCTGTGCTGTGTGGGTGAAGAAGCTATTTGCGAGTGGTATCCAGGTTTATCTTGCACAATACGATCTTCCCTAGTGAATGATACAGTAACTTTCCCAAAGTCCAAACTAGAGCAAGGAACGCCCTTTCCGAGAACTGAGAAGAGATTCGCAATTAGGCCGGAGCCAGCAATTTCTATTGGTTTGTTGAAGAACAGAAATTATTCACCGACGTCTCCGGTTTATGGGACCGCGGAAAGCGACCGGATGTGCCGCGATGATGGCTAAGTTAAGAAACCTCTGACAGATGTACCACGCTGGATCTACAAGATAACCAAAACGCAGGCGTAACATTGGTATTGGGTGCTTGCAACGGAACACTCACCTACAGGCACATTGGTTAAATGCTATTAAATCGACAGTGTCGTCTTTCTTGACCTTTTTGAAGTACATTTTGTTTGTTTGGCGAATGCCCTGATGTCAGCTTTAACCATACCTGGCGTTGATTGAGACCTACCACAGTGCATTACCACTTGGCTGATTCATCACTTTCCCGTCCACTCGTTAACTGAAGCTGGGTTCTGTCGAATGTGACTGTGTACAATCTGGCTCCCTCCATCTTGGTACGACCAGCTACTCTTGCTCCCCATATAATATCCAATATTCGCAGTAGTGTCAGGACCTTGCCATTGGGCCATATTGCCAAAATGACACCTCCGGCGGCCTGAAGACCCTTGATCTTGACGTATGCGAGGTTAACGGCTTACAGTCTGACACGCGGAACCCACATCTTGAGCACCTGCCAATAGTACCCTTTTTCAAGAACATTGTCTGTAATTAAGGTTTAAAGCTTTAGCGTAACTGAATACAACGCACAATTTGTTGATGATCTCATAACCGAGGTACGCGGGCATTCTTCCTCATGTGCTGAATAATTCCTAGAAGTAGTACTGCAGGGCGCGTGCAGAGTTGCATTCCATCCCCTTCCGTTTGAAATATGTTTGGCCCGTCTGAAGTCCCTAGGCAAGAAAGTGGGGGCGCAGAGCATGCGATCTATGGCGCGTGCCGAACTGATTAGTGAGCATCCGTCAACCGTGTAGCCTCAGGGATTGAGGATCAGTAATCTTCAAACAAGGAGACAACAGCTCCAGACATAGCGAGTCTGACAAACTAATCCGAATTCCATTGGGCTATTCGCAACGTGCAATTATATTTACCAAGGCTCTGACTGGCCTCACATCTTGTGGAGGACCTCAATGGTTCAAGCCCCCGTGAGGTGCAATTGAACTTATGCATACATAGAGGCGCAACCTCCAAAAAATAGGGCTCTCCGCAAGATTTTGTCGTTAGAGTTATTTTGTTATGTCTCGACGACAGTGCTTGTGCTTGGATTGGTGATAGGAGGCGCCATCCGAATCTGTAAACTTCAGACTTGATTAGTTTTTCCACCGAAACTTTCGTATAGGAACTTCTGCATACCGAAATGAGGATGACTGAATCTCTCGTCTATACTAGGCTCTGATTTTTTATTATCGAAGTCTTCAACAATAGTTGTGAATGTAGTGCCCTGGACTTTCGCATCATTCGTATCATGATTCTAAGCCTATTCATACACCTTCCTTCAAGGCCGTTGTAACCAACCCAACCCATCAGTGTAATCTTCAAACGACGACAAATTGGCATCAGAATCCTTACAACCCATCTCAGTATGCAAACATCCGTTACTCTTCCAGATCAACAAGGGAACAATTAAACGTCATTGCCATGCTATGTAGCATCATGGGCACTGCGTTCTTCTAGATTAGTGATCTGGCGTTAGTCTGCCACGACTGATGCGAGGCTTTCCACCCTGACTCCACCACTAGATCACACCTCAATGCGTGGCTGAATGAACAGAAATGTGATTAGCAATCCGTTGCGCTCGGGACTCCCTTGGTTGCCATTTTCGGCGCCGGACAAGAAACATCTCCATCTCTGCCGTTTCTAAGTCACCAAAGCATCGGTCTCCGTTACGGGTTTCTGAGGGTGGAAAGCCAGCGAATGCCACTTTTGTCAGCCATGATTCACTATTTAAGAGGTGGACATCCACCCATCAATCTCCCAGGAGAATCAGAAACAGCATCAATACCAGCCACCAGCAGCCTCCATCATAACGTCTTATTCGACTACTAAAGAGTTCTTCGACGAGACATTGGATATTTAAAAATGTCTTCCAGCCTTACCTACCTTATTACCGGCGCAAACCGCGGAATTGGCCAAGGATTCGTGTCCCAGTTGCTCCAGCGCCCTTCCACAACAGTCATCGCTGGTGTCCGCGATCCGTCGAATCCCTCTTCCAAAGCCCTTGCCGACCTTCCTAAAGGTGAAGGTTCCAAGCTTATCCTTGTCAAGATCGATTCGTCTGTCGAGTCCGACCCTGCCTCCGCCATTGCAACTCTCCAAAAGGAGCACAACATCACCTCCCTCGACATCGTCATCGCTAACGCCGGAATCTCCCACACCTCCGCCACGGTTTCCAATGTGGACACCAAGTCCGCTCTGGACCACTTCGCCATCAACTCAGTCGCGCCGTTGATCCTCTTTAATGCCGCAGCGCCGCTGCTCAAGGCCAGCGCAAGCAAGAACCCCATCTTTGTCGGAATCTCGTCGTTGATTGGAAGCAACGGTGCGGCAGAGACGATTGCGCAAATCCCGACGAGCATCAGCCCGTATGGTGCCAGCAAGGCCGCGTTGAATTGGTTCGTGCGGAGGCTGCACTTTGAAGAGCCTTGGCTGACGGCGTTTGTGTTCCATCCTGGTCTGGTGGAGACGGATATGGCGGCGGAGTTGGCAGAGAAGTTTGGGGCTGATTTGAAAACCTTCGGTGCCATCACTGTGAAGCAGAGTGTTGACGGAATGGTAGCTGCTCTTGACAAGGCCAACAGGGAGTGCAGTGGCACGTTTAAGAACTATGACGGCACCGACCTGCCTTGGTAGTGCAATCTTCAATGGGCTCGACTTCACATACGGGACAGAGTTCGCATTGCTAAAGTCCCGAGATAGACTTGTTGCGCTTATAGAGATCTTTAAGATAAATCTTATGTTGTTTCATGTTGTTGCTTGCACTTGTGAAGACTATATTCAGCCTCTCGAATCTGACTATGATCGATTCTAGTAGCTTGAACTGTTGCAAATATTCAAGTCCTTAACAGCAGAGACTGACTTTAAGCAAGGTCAGGCGTCTCCGCAACACGGCGCCTGCACTTTCCCTTGCCACCATAGAACTCGTCAACCCAAGTCTTGATCTGGTCAATTTCAGCCGTAATGACTGCCTTCATATCTGCGTTAACATCGCCGTTCTTGACGAGCAAGTCGTTACAGTGACGTGAGCCGGGGATGAGGTGCACCGGCGCACCGGGGCGCGACTTGAGGGGGCCGCCGGAACGGAGCTCGCTTGATACAGAAGCGGAGCGCCAAGGGTCGAATTCACTATCAAGGATTAACGTCAATTCCAAAATCTATGCATTGTGCAACGCCAAAACTAGCCACGTGTGCTGGGGAGAATTCAGAGCCAACTTACCCGTTCGACCAGACCAGGCGAGTGGTGTTGGTGAACTGCCACCCACCGGTTGCCTTGTTCAGGTCTTCTGCTGTCTTGCCGCTGTTCGAAGCGTATGTAAACTCTCCCTGCTTGGGGAAGAAGAGATCACATTGGCGCTGGTAGTACTCGGGAGTGACGAAGCGTGAGACGATGGACGGACGGTCCTTGGGAGCACCACTGTGATACTGTTAGGATTCAAGTCATGGGAGATACGGGCTGCTTCTCGACTTACCTCTGCCAGTAGAAGAAGGGCTCGTTGCACGTCATCCAGTACCAAGTCCGGCCGAACTGGTTATCAGCAGTCCAGTCAGTGTAGACAGGGCTCGTCTTATTGTAACTGTCAAAGCAGGCCACATTCAAGGGATCTTGCCACTCTGCAACGCCGTAAGATGCACAAGCTGGGTCACAGTGAGTTCATCGTTCATCTAGCAGGTGGTTGGAAGGTGTGCTTACTGCCCGGAAGGTATTCGGAGCTCCACCACTTAGCATAGTTGTCGAGTGCCTTGGAAAGACCAACGCCATTCTCGTCAGGGGCCGTGAAGTTGCCGGTAGCGCCTTCGACTGCGTCGCACATTGCGTAGAAAGCGGAGTAGCCCGAGTACAGCTGGATAGACTGCCAGTAACCCAGCGGCCCCACAAGAGCGCTGTATGACATCAGCTTGAGATCTCCATGCACTCCAAAGCCAACTTACGAAGCAAAGTCGTCCTTCTGGGCGACGTCCTGCAGGCCAAACTTCTTCTTAAGGGAGTAAACCTCGTCTTCGGTACCGGCAACCAAGACGTTGTCGATATGGTCAACCATACGTTCAAAGTCGCGGCTGCAGTTCTTAGGCATGCCCTTTTGAATGGGGAGAAAGTAGCCCCAGTAGTCGTATGTCGCTTCAACGGGCCCGCTGCTGGAGTGATAGGCCCATAGCGTTCCCGGGGCTAGCTTGGCAATGGCGGCGGCTAAGACGCCGGAATAAGAGCCACCGGTGTACACCCAGGGCTGATAGGCGTCAGCTGCACATAGCTACGTATCAAAGAACATACTGGCACTTACAGCTTGGGGGGCATTGCTGCTGCTGTTGGTGTCGAAGGGCAGCTCGAGGTTGCGAGCGATGTTGACAAAGTCGAGGACGGCATTCGTCATGGTGTGTTGCTGGAGGTTCTTGGTATCTTGGAGGGCGTACGGCAGAGACGTGCCCCAGTTGCGATCTGCACGTTATTAGTCTTCAAATCTTAGAGGAACGGGCGTGACCTTTTCGTACGCTCAACCATGACGACAGCACCGCCAATTGCCTTGGCGATGTTGCCTGTGAGGGCGCGATCTGTCAAGTACCCGCTGTACGCCTCCGCAGCAACTTCGCCTGGGGTAAAGAGGACAATCTACAGTCGGTTAGGTAGGTGTCTGTTGAACATATCGACGAGGGAGCCAGCCATACCGGAGAGCCAGGTCCTTTCCAGTAGGTGGCGTTCCACCAATATCGCTGTTGAAAGGTACCGAGTTCTGGGGCATTGTGGTCGATGAGCTGCTCGAAGAATCCGGCCACACGCTTGGAAAGGAGCCCCTCATCGTCTTCAGCTCCCAGGGGAGGCTGGATAGGCTGAAATGCAAAATGAGCCTGGGCCGCCGTTAGGCAGCTGAGCAAGGCGAGCGAGACCTTCATGACGGCGGAGACACTGCTTGAGACCAAGAACCAGACTTCACAACACAGGACGACTGCTTCGTAACGACGTCAACCAGATGAGAAACCCCTCGTCAACAGGGACGCGGGGGACCGCCATTTTTAAGGAGACGTACTGAACATGGGTCTAGAGCGTGGAGCTATTTCCTCCGATGGTGGATAAAGCAATGATCGGAACAATTTGATCAGTGTAGTATGCCATGGCCATGCAACGGCTGTGCACCCCGACGCGCAACACGTCGCCATGGCTAATGGGTTGCACCCCATATTGCAACGTTCGGTAGGAACAAGCTTTCCAAGAGATGGCGGGAGATACTAGGCGTTACATGATCTTGGTGTCACACAGGGATCGAACGAAGCAGGCCGGTGGGTTGCAGAACGGTCGGGTGGCCAATTGTTCTGATAGGCATTTGAGAGCCGTGAAAACTGGTCGTGTGGGCCGATAAGTTAGCCAGAAGCGGAAGGTGAAATGTCGACGTGGTCGTGACCCCAGATTGGGTGGTAGACATCGGCAGTCCGGCAGGAACTATTGTCTCCGGTCCATGTAACGACCTGCGTCAATGGGAAGGTGATCAAATGGAACAAGGTCAGGTAGGAGTTGGTTGTAAAAGATTGGCTCTCTTCCGCACGTCTCGGTTGTCCACCGATCTCCCGGTGGGTCAAACCGCAAAAGAGGGGCCAAACGTTGAAAGCTTCATGAAACTTGATGAACAATTGTAGTCCTGGATTTATGTACTAACAACAAGAGGGGTACACAAAGGTTCTGACAGAGAGAGAGAGAGAGAGATTTCCAAGAGTTGTCGAAGCTCAGAAACTCAAGACTTATGCTGCTTTGTAAAGCTCGTCATAATGCACTCTCCCCGAAATTTTGGGGCCGCTACCCAGGGATCCTACAAGATAGGACACATGGTACTGGGCCTTGAGTTTGAATTTGTATAAATGGTATCAGACCTCGCATCGCACGACGGTGGCGTTATTTAAAATGATTACTCTCTCAGGCTAGTTGAGGTTCACTTCGGGTCTTCAGAAGATAACAATACTTGAACAGCGAGTGAACAAACATAGAACTGAGGATTCATTCTCAACATCAGTAAGCATTTTAGAAGCGAGTATCGACGCGTCTGCACGCAGCTTTGTTGCGTCCGGAGCTGCGCTCTGTGGTAACGTTTACCGGGTTGAAATAGGCATGTTGTTGAGAGGTCGTGACCGGCAAAAGGAGACAGACTCTCTTTGGCAGCCGTGCACCAATAGAGTCCTTCCAACCAATCAGAGGCGGCAAAATGCAATCACCATGTTCCAGCCTCACAATCCAGGCCATCAGGGAATTACCGTCGGCAAGCTCCACAGTCCAATCCAAAGCTCCGACGACATTTCAAGATCCAGACCCTAATTGACCATCGACGACAGCCTCATTCGCCCATCACAAACCCCAATTGCCGTCACAATGGCCGGAGACTCGACACCAAGGGGTCCGGCTCCCCTCCTTCTTGCTGCGATGCCCCGCAATGGCTAACAATTCGCACAGAAGCGACCCGCGAGGAGATGCGGGACGCAAAGCTCCCCCTCGCCTACCGCGACAGCTGCGCCCACCTCCTCATCCCCCTCAACCGCTGCCGTGTCGACTCCTGGTACCTCCCGTGGAAGTGCAACGTTCGTCTTCCCTCGCCTTCAATGCCTCATTCCCGCGGCGCCCGCGCCGGACTCGCCCCATCTCGTTCCGACCCGGTCGTCCCAGAGAGACCACGTTCGCTAACCCCTTGGAACAGGACGAGCGTCACAGCTACGAGAAGTGCCAATACGACGAGTTCAAGAAGCGTGTTGCTAAGATGAACGAGCTCCGCGCGGAGAAGGGTACGAGAAGCAACTGAGAGGCGAGAAGCGTGGGAGACGAAATGAGCCTGGAGACGGCACGCGTCTGTGTACATAACCCGATACTCGAAGACCAGGGCACAAAGGCCATAAGGGGTTGGTCTTGTCGCGTGGTCATAGATCGAGCCGAATTCACGTCTTTGCGATTACAAACATTTGATTGTTCCGATTTTTGCGGTCACTAGGGGAATTGGGTTGGTAAGGACGACATATGACAGTGGGACGACCAGACAATACCCAGACGGGGAAAAATACGACAAGATGGATCATCGAAAGCGGAGGGCTCTGCTCTGGCATGATGACAAGCACAACCCGACAAATCGAGGTCGGGTACGGGAGGGACACGTCAAAACCAGTGCCCATGGCCGGTCGCCTGGTTTTCAATTCGACTGCAAGCGAGGAACGGAATCAGACGCATTCAGATACGCAAACTTTGAAATGACTGTGCAGAGCCTCTATGTGTACCGGCTCCCGCCCGATATATCAATGCACCTTTGCCCGATCTAGAAAGTCTAACAGCCGCTTCTTTAGCACAACGCCCAGCACTTTGGCAGTCTCCGGCTCGACAATGATGATATACCTCGGCCCAAGCTTCACAAACATCTCAAGGACGTACTCCATGGGTGCTTCGGCGCTGACCGTAATAGGCGTCCGGTCAATCAACTCCGTCATGATCTCACTTCGCACGTCGATCTCCTCGGCTTCGCCTTCGATCTGCAATGCGTACTCTATCTCCACCTCGGGCAAGTAGCCAAAAAGCAAGCCAGAAGCGTTGATTAACACGAGCCCGGCATCCATTAACCCTCTCGCCTTGAGCTTTCGTAGCTTCTCTGCCAGTACGTCTCGCCGCACTCGATACTCCCTGCCCGTTCGAAGGGTGATCTCCGTCATTGTTGCCGCTGGCGGGATTAGCTCACGGGCTGTGGCCTCCCGATGACGGACGACTTCGTAGGCCTGCTCCGCGTCGAGGAATGGGTGACCCAGAAGGTGTTGCGAGAGATCATACACCGACTCTGTCGAGATCGCATCCGCAACCCACTTGGCGGTTAGGATGGCACACATGAAGGCAGGCACGTACGTCACCTCACCCGTCAACTCGAACATGATGACCGCCAGACTCACAGTCATCCTGCTCACACCTGCTAGAAATGCCGCTGCACCAACCATGGCGAAGATACCGGGCGATATGTCGCCGATGACTTGGCCGATAAGCCGTCCGAACAGAGCACCGCCATCCAGCGCAGGGATAATGATACCCGAAGGGACCTTGCATCCAAAGGTGATTATCGTGAGCAAGAGCTTGACCACCGCGCCGCCTGTCAGCCGCAGCATGTATGCCGTCTTGTCGCTGCTCTGTTCTTGCTCGCAGATCCACCCCCCTGTCGGTTCCTTGCAGTCGACCAACAGCTTCGAGAGCGCCACGTCTCCCGTGTCGCGGATGAGGACGTTGGGGTACTGCAACAACGCGGTGACCAGGACAACACCACACAGCTCAAAAACGGGGTGTTTCTTGACGATGTCGTACTTGCGAAAGCGTTTCGACCAGAGGAAGTTGGCCTGGCAAAATACACCGCCAAAGACTCCGCCACAGAGCCCTAGAAACACAAACACGAGATAGTGTACGGGGTCATAGTCGACACCGTAATTCGTCTCGAACAACACCAACTTCCCGGTTCCTGTGGGGTTGAGGGCCTTTAGTGCGATGGCTGCAATGAGAGAGCAGAGAAACGCCCGCCACAAGACACGCCGTGGGAAATACGTGCTGATTTCCTACTAAACTTCAATGCCAACACTCAATCGATTGGGCCCACCATAACCGTACATACCTCGTAGCTGAACAACACACCGCCAATCGGCGCACCGAATGCGACAGACAGGCCGGAAGAGCATGCCACGCTTAGCATCTCCCGCATCTTGCGCGGGTTATCCCGGTACTTGGGAAACCAATTGGCCACTAGCCAGCCAACGCAGGTCGAGATGTGCACGAAGGGGCCCTCTTTTCCCAGACACATGCCCGTTGAAACTGCGAACGTGGCACCGACGGCTTTCACAATCAACACCTTGAGGTCCAGAAAATGAGGGATGACGAATCCCGAGAGGATCGTCTTTATCTCAGGGATACCGCTGCCGGCAGCCATGTACATCGTCTTGCCCTCTGTCATGGCGCCCGCCGTTACCACGCTATCCGCGTCGACCGCCGGGAGAGATGATTTTGTAGTCATTGTCACATTCCCTGCTACAACACCAAACAGGAGTGCAAAAAGGACGTAGATGGCGTAACTGGCGAGGTATCCGCCCTCTTGTCTCTCGTCGACCCAAGGCCTCCATGCATCGCATATGTCGGTATCGGCAATATTCCGACAACACCGCCCACGGTCGAGAAGCGCGTTGTTCTTACAATAGCCCTCCTTCCAGTCGCTAACCGTCGCCACGGAGACGTCGACGAAGAAGGCCACGAGAGCCGTCAGTGCCCCAATGATGGCTGCCGCGATCCACCCCTGGCTCTGGTCGAACCAGCGCGACAGCTGCCCGCGAATACCAGGACGTGCATATAGACGACGGGCACGAGAGGAGTCTTTGGTCAGGTCCCGGAGCCAGTCAATGGTTGTATAGTCGTTGTAAGGCAGACGGTCGCCCAGGGGGGGCGATTGGCCGAGCGCCTGATCTGCTTTGGAGAGGGATAAGGCCGAGGCCGAGCGGAAGAGGGCCGGAATGGAGATTCTGCTTGTAGATTTCGGGATGAGGGGGCTCGTCTCGTTGGGCGGCGTGTTATCGGATGCCATATCTATCTCTATCTGCGATCTCGGCGGCTGGATACTCTTATCTATGAGCTGGCGGTGACAACGGGTTTACTAGGAGTGCGACGCAGAGCCAACACTGCGACGTCGACATCAACCAAACTTTGTTTTGAGCGTTGGGCACAGCCTATTTAAACAACCAGCTCGCAAGCTGGTCTATCTCAATGAGGCCCCCATGCTATGGACGTCATCCTAAGGTCCGCGGAGACCTGGGCGTCGTGAGTGCGCGTGGTCCAAGGGGGGGCCATAGTGGAGATAAGCGGTGCGTGACAGATAAGGTCTTGGGTCTGATCCCATTAGCCCGCCCGCCTCACGGCGTTCTATTGTCAGTTGTTGTCTCGCCCCGGCGTGTATGCGAATGTGCGGCGGCGTCGCCGGCGTTTTGGAGATAGTGGACCTGGCGGGCGGTCATGGGTCCTCCCCCGCCATCCTTGGGTCTTCCCGTCGATAACCCCAACTTTTTTTTCGGTGTTCTCCAACAGAAGGGTCTCGTTCTTGTTTTTATTGCTTTCTCCGCGGAGACAAGATGGTCACGCGGACACGAAAACAATGCTGTTTCGTACTCGCAGCATTTTTGGCTGTGGCGATCACTGGGTGAAATGCGAATCAGCTCGTGAGGATCAACCGATGTCGATGAGCTACACTTCAGTCGTTAGTGTATCTCTTTTTCCGTGAAGGG
Organism: Colletotrichum incanum; assembly: GCA_001625285.1. Classification (NCBI taxonomy): domain Eukaryota; kingdom Fungi; phylum Ascomycota; class Sordariomycetes; order Glomerellales; family Glomerellaceae; genus Colletotrichum; species Colletotrichum incanum. Next base: position 260,191 of record LFIW01002328.1, read on the forward strand.
AGCATGCAATTTTGAGTGAGACGCGGGAGTACAAAAGTTCCATGTGAAACCAATGACATCCAGTACCAATATCTTCTTTCATATCAAGACTTTGACCCAGTCGGTAACCCATTGAGTCACCTCTGCGAAACCATTCCATTAGTTGCACGTAAGAATATTGATATAGTGTGTCACTGAATTATGCAGTGTGTCTTATGGCTTGTGCATGGCAAGGCCCTCTTAGAGCTGGCAAGCTGCCACCGGCTGACAAGAAGAGAACAGCTAAGGTAGATGCAGCGCGATTGTCAGCAACGTATTAAGAGTTAAATTGTCAAGAAACACTATGCTACAAGGCCATTGAGTGAAGAACTGGCGCTTTAGCTCGCGCTGACTTGGGGTAGAACCGTTGTTGATTATTGAAGGACCAACGGTGACACTCCTGGCCTCACCCACCCTCGTCCGAGCAATCCGCACTTCTACTGCTGAGGTTACCCAATTACCGTGTTATCAACGGCATAGTTCCATACTGGACCAAACATCACAGCAATGTCTCGTCAGCTCGTTGACTTATCTTTGAGACGAATACGGGTTATCCTCCTCGGAAGGCCAGTTGCTGACATTGCAAAGGCGCTTCGAAACATCCATCACATATCCGATCATGCTGGCAATCAATAGATATGTCAAAGGTTGTATATAACGGCATTCTTAAGATACCATCTACTTAGATCAAGATTGTGATAAATTCGAATTGGGACGCCCACATGGCTGACGAACTGTCAACGATTTTCGATGAGGCTCCAGGCACAATTATTATACCGGCCAACGTAGCGGTCGAGAGCGAAAAGACGAGGGTTCACTTGATTCCGAATGCTACTGGGGTTACTCTTTGGGTTATGCTCATTCTTAAAGTCCTTTAAATTTACCTACAAAGTCAAGATGGTTCCACGTATTTTGGCCTCAGAAGGACTCTCGAACCTCCGCCGGTGGACTTAGAGATCTACGTCTTTACTTTCGGTCAATACAGCAGGGAATCAGCGTTACCATGTTATTGCGCCGCAATTGAAGTCTTGAAAAAGGATCGATATTGAACAATGGTGTTTCTTTCAAGACGTTGCTAATGCGGTGTCCGAAAGGCTATCTCACATCACGGGAAGTACCAAGTCGTTCGGCAGGATGGGCAATCGATATTATCTTTCTCTCAGCGCAATATGCATTGACAAGTGTGTGGAGCTTTCCCAAGGCAACCTTTCGATAAACGCAGACAGAGGTGACAGGACCTTGCGTATCAGAGTCCAGTCCAGTTCCAAACAATAGCGTTTGGAAAGAGGGTTTGAATAACAACAACGCAACGGCTAAAGAGTATTTCTGCAAGATGATCTTTGTCGAGAAATGTATAAGTCGTCTGGCCTGTATTACATTGCCGGATAGCACCGATGAATTGCCGGCAAATGCAATTGTAAGGGAGATACAATCAACTGGGACCAGCACAAAGAAGCCCAGCTGTACTTAGCAAAGCTTGTAAGCCATAACTGACATTGCTACGCCACTTAATTATATGTATTGCTTTAGCATGGCATAAACACTTGAAGTGAAGAAATTGGCATTTGTTTGAGTTGACGCCGCAGCAATTGTATTTACGAGAGCTCTGTGATATAACAGCAATAATATACGTGCATCCCTTAGGAAGCACTGGCAATGATCTTGGCAGCAGCCACCTCGGCAATACCGTACGCCGCCGTCTGGATATGCCCCGACACAATGATCGGCACAATGCTGCTATCAACTACACACAGGTTGTCCGTGCCGTATACACGCAGTTCCGCATCCACGACGCCACCGTCGGCCTTGGGAAGGAGGGAGCATGTGCCAACAGTGTGGTAGAAGCTGGCGATGGTGTCGACGGCGAACTTATGGAACTACTCGTCCGTCTGCACCCCCGAGCCCGGCTCCGTCTCGGCCTCCCAAACGGCCTTCAACAGCCCCGTCTCGGCGATCTTGCGTGCGAACTTGGCGTCGTGCTGTTGCCGAACTCAGCCTCAGCGAGCGCAATGATGTCGGCTTGAGCCTTCTTGTCGACCTGCCCCCAATTCAGGAAGCCGTAAGCGGCAGTCGTGTATTCGTACAGTGAGGCTTCGCCGTCGATCCACTTTTTTAGCTCCGCGGTAGCGTTCTCGCCGCTGGAATCGAAGATGAGGGCATCGAAAGAATCAAACCCATCCTTGAGGCGGTAGATGTTGGAAGTGCGGATGTGATCTTGGTAGTTTCTCGCCGACGCCGGGGAGATCGATGAGAGGGGTGACTCCCGCTGCCTTGATCACGGCGGGCTGTCCGATGCCGGAAAGCTCAAGCAGACCGGGGCTTTGAACGGAGCCGGCTGATAAGATGACCTCCTTGGTTGCTTCGACAACCGTACCGTCGGCCAGAGTGACGCTTGTAGCAGTGTAGCCTTTGCCGCAATTGTTCTTCAGGTTGAACTTGGCAACCTGAGTGTTGGTTCTCACCTCAAGGTTGGATCCAGCCAGCGGTAGATGGCTGTTGGCGCTGTAGGACCGCTTGTAGTCCCTGTCGTCAATGTTGGTGCCTTGAAACATGATGCCAATTGGGTTACCGTGCATGTTACCCTCTTCGTTGATGGGGAGACCAAGCTCTTTTCCAGCCGGCTGCCACGTGTTCAGGACATCGTAGACGACTCGGTTGTAGATGTTGCGGATGGGACCGGAGCGGCCACGGGTGTCCTTGTCCGACCCGGTGAAGTTCTCCGACTTGGTCATGGCATCGATCATGGTCTCCCACGTCCAGCCTTCGCTGCCCATCTCGCCCCACGCTTCGTACTCGGCGGCCGCGGCGCGGTCGTAGCAGAGGTAGTTCATGGCCGACAAGCCTCCCAATGCTTTGCCGCGGTTGACGCTGATCTTGCGGCCACCGAGACCACTCTGATCGACCGTCGTGAAGTTCCAGTCGTAGTTGGTTCCCAGGATCGATCCACGCAGGCCGGGGACGTTGATCCGGAGCTCATAGAGGGCGGACGGGCTGGCCTCGAGGAGGAGGATATGGGCGTTGGGGCGACCAAGGCTCAGACGCGTCGCCAGGGCAGAGCCTGCCGTGCCGCCTCCGACGATAATCTGTTGTCTCGTATTAGCCACGCTCAGCATTTAGAACAGTGTGGCATGGTGCATAATAACATACGTAGTCGTAGGACTTGGCCGATACATCGAAAGCCATACCCAACAGCAGCAGCGCTGACCAATTCTTGGGAAACATCATCTTGGCAAAAAAAGAAACCGGACAGACTGCCGTTGGCTTACTTGACCCGGACAAGAACGAATGGTCGGTGGTGAAGAAGACTCGCTCGTCAGATGGGCGGAAGCATCAATTTGTATATGCCAGTCGTTGCAGAAACCTCATATCAAGCACTGTTGAATGCATAGTAGTCGTGCATGCCAGACGATGTGGCTATTCCACAAAAGGATGCATGCAGTTGCAGGCACTCATTACACTGCCCTGTTGTTTTCGTGTATATCGTAGGCGGGACATTGCCAGTCGGTAGACCGTAGTAGACCCTGCATGTCAGAGCCTGCACCCAATATTGTACAATTTTGATCGAGTTTCCGATGCAATATCATTTATCAGGACCCAGGTGGAAGTGGAAGGGGGGGCTTGCCCATATTCTCAAGCACTATGACTAATGGGAAGGTCGTGAGCGAAAGTACGAACACTAACAACCGGGCTTGGAATCACTAGTTTAGATGCAGGCCATGAACACCGACAGGGCTGAGAACCCTAGGCTCGGGGACGTCGACACTGAGATGCCGGGGGTATCGTGCGCGCGGTATCATTAGTTATGCATCGAGACTTCGAGGTGGCATGATTCCGGCTACGTCTAACCTCTCTTGGCCAATCGCAACCAATCTGATAGCTGTAGATTACCTCGTCAGACCAATTGGATCTTGAACAACACAGCATCGTTCGTGGGTAAGAACCCCCACAACTGACGAGGAAATATCTAGGTCTGATGCAGCCGGTTTTAGTCTTCTCTGAATCCAACGAAGGTTCGATTGGCCACGAAGACTTCCCGCGCGTGTCTGTGCCTTCCCAAGACTACAAGCTTCCAAAGATACAAGACATGAAATGGACCATTCGTACGACAACAGCAGCAGGTCCTGGCTGAGCAGAGTTCCAAACTGTCCCTCAGGATTCGAGGGTGCGGCGGGTCTAGTCTAACGTACGTCCGAAAGTCTAAATACCTCCTTGTGGTCTATCATAAACCCGTATGTGCAAGTATGGCGTGGAATGTGATCTAGCCAGCATAAAACCACGGTGACAAACACCCGAGCACTACCAACACGCCGTGTCAGGTCGTACTTCGCAATTTTGGTGCAACCCTGCCGGTTAAAATTGGGATAGGGTTCGCAAAGAGGGGTACCGTAAGGGACGAACCTTCATAGTTGGAGCCGGCCCGGACAGCGAATACGCGGGGTTCGGTGGATTAGGTTGTCAGATCAAGATTCCCACTACGATACATTAGCGATTAAGTAAGTCAATCCTATGGGGCAAATCCGGGGAGATGATCTGTCTTGGCCCACATTCTTCTTCAAACCACACTGGCTCTCTCAATAGTACCATCAGCAGATTTCATCGCGTGGTCCCTGTATAAAGCTTAAGTACAGTCAAGACACATGGAGGGGGCCGTCGAGCCTGCCCCCCTCAATCCCTACCCATAGCGAGAAACCCCTGGCGACTTTGTCCCGTCTAATGTGTCACCAATGAAGGGTTGGTGTTGGAAGTTGCATGTTTGGTAGATTCAAATTTCCTTAGGTAAAATTCTTTCGCTTCCACTTTAGGGAAGTTGGTCCGGTGTCATTGGCGGTGGGGCACATATGCGAACGACTGTTGCCAGGGTAAATTCTGTTTTCCAACATGCACGCAGCTGAAGAAGAAGAAGAAGAAGAAGAAGAAGAAGAAGCAGACGACAGGGTGCTGATACAAACACCGCATTCGTGCCTCTCATATCGCTGCAGTCCCTTGAGTCAGTAGCGGCACAGCAAACATCCTTGTGCGTCCGCGGCATACGCCAGAACACGGTGGGAGAGTCGATTCCCCCGGACAATGCTACCTGACAGTGGACAGAGAGACAAATCGCATGGGGCCCATGGGATTTGACGTGGTAGTAATTAATCCCTGGGCTCAACGTTGTAGCGTGGGTTTACGTCCCGCCAGAGCATGTTCACAACGTTGATCTTAACACAAACGTACGTGGCAGGTATAATAAGTAAACAGCCAGTATATTTAACATCGGTGTTAGGACTCTCGCGCAGGAAGGAGACCGGGGGATTTCGTACCCCCTCTTCAAGGGGTTTACGTTGTCTGGGTTTATCTCTCTGTATGTATTCAAATACTCGGAAACTCGGCTCAAACGCGAAGGGGAACGAGGCGTACATTATTCAGGCCCATGACAGAGTTTGTGCACTGTTCCCGAAAGCCCAAGTCAAAGACCTGGCTGGCGCAGGGAGACAGTCTCCGGAGAGGACACAATCTTGCTCCGATTCATTGCATCGCTTGATCTGATGAAGCTTCCTTGGGAGGTTGCCACCTGAAGCTTAGGCTCCTTGTCAAGAAAATCTTGTTTCTACGACCGCGGACTAAATCCCATCCAGTTTCAACTATCACCCTCCCAGTGGGCATAGTGCAGACCAGCTTTCACAACCAGACTGCCTGCCCTTGCTCTCCAATCCCAGTATCTCGGCTGCATGCAGCCAGCCCAAGAACCTGATGCTCGGACGCGAAGTTTTCCTGATGGCACAGCCCAAGACGCCGTTGGGGAGAGGCAAGAGAAAAAGGGGTTTCTTCAACTAGTCCGACGTTCTGCGGTTGCGTGGAAATCGGTTCCCAATTCCTATCTCCGAGATATTTAATACAAAAGCCTGCTCAGGGGCGCCGACTATCGAGCCCTCTGGGAGAGACCAATATCTTAGCTGATCTTCTCCAATTTTCATTCCTCACAGCAGTCCCTTGGCGAGAAGCAGTCGCATCCATGGCCACCAATGAGTTCCATGTGATCCAGACCGAGTCAAACGGCCCGCTCGTGAGCGGGATCGCAATTGGCTTCGTTGTCGCCTCGGCCGCCTTGTTGTCCCTTCGGCTCTATACGCGAGTTGTGCTCCTGAAGACAGCTGGGAAAGATGACTGGACCATCTTTCTGGCGATGGTATACATTTCCCCCATGACTCTGTATGCGAGTTATGCTGACCAAACGTGTGAAAGGCCTGTTCTGTGATCGTCACTATCGCAACATGCTTGGGTAGGTTGGTTGTTGTGCGGAAGGCAAACTTCTCTTTTGGACCGAGACGTTAATGGTTTTTGAACGCGATAGAAGTAGAGTACGGTATGGGTAGACATTCCGAGAATGTCTCAGCGGCGGAGACGATGGAGCAACTCAAGGTTCGTTCTTTTAGTTACCCGAAGTTGAGTCTACCCTGCGCCTGACGGCCGACTAACAAGCGAGACAGTATCTTCTTGTCGTCATCCTCAACTACAACATGGGCTTGAACGTCGCCAAGGTCTCGTTCCTCCTCCAGTACCGGCGCATTTTTGTCTCGAAAGCCGTGCAAAGGGTCTGTTTTTGGGCGATGATATACGTCGTCATCTGGGCATGCGTGCAAGCCACGCTTCTCGGCATCTCCTGCCTACCCATCGCGTTCATCGTGCCCAGCACCGCGGGTTTCTGCCTCGATACGCTCTCTATCTGGTACTTCTCGTCGGCCATGAGCTTGGCAACCGACTTCATGATCTTCTGCATCCCGTTGCCTTCGGTGCTGAAACTCCAGCTGCCCAACAAGCAAAAGGTCATGCTGTTTTGTATCTTCTGCCTGGGCTTCTCGTGAGTACAAAACAAACCCCCCATCCCTGAAGCATGCCTTCATCCCATGCCTTCCAACCGTAGCCCAGCCCGCCAGTCTTTTCCAGATCTCAGTGACTCACGTGGTGGCCATGTTCGCAGTGTATGCATCATCTCCGTCTACCGCATATTCACCCTCCGCGCCGCCGTCTACAGCGAGGACCCTCCGTGGGACAACATCGGCGCGGCAATCTGGTCCGCCATCGAGCTCAACACCTCCATCATCGCCGCCTCGCTGCCCACCATCCGGCCACTCCTCGCCAAGTGGCTGCCCGGCGCCGGTCTCTCGTCTGCGCACAACAAGACCAGCGAGTACAATCGCTACGGCCCGTCCTCGGGCATCTCCCGCGGTAATTTCAGAGAGCTCAATAGCGGAAGGCGGGAAAACGAGGCCAGCACCGAGGACCTCGTCCTCAAGGACATGGGTGCCGGCCAGGCCGGAAGTATGCCGTCGGTATATTCGCATGTCACAGCCGGGCCTGGGGTAGGCAGTAGTAGCCAACAGGGGGGCGGTGACCACAAGAACCGCATCGTGGTGACGACGGAGACGAGGATCAAGGAGCTCCGACGCACATAGGGCAGCAGTTTGGTGGGGGGAGGGTATGGTTAATAACTGTGCATAGAGCCCTGTAGATCCGACCATTCTGATGTGCCACTGCCGTCTGTGCTTGTGGATATCGGAGCGAGGGGATGTTTGCGTACGAACTTGCCAAGACCATGTTTATACCTCTAATTGCTAGCTGCTGCTGCCGGCTCAATATTTGTCTGACACAGTCAACATCAGCAAAGGGCTCCTCGTCTCCAGGATTGGTGCTGGGGTCATGATGCTTTCCCTAGGCGAGGCTTTGCCATTCTATCTACAATTTCATAGCTTAACGGAATACTAGCAACCACCACTCCTAAACCTCGCTCGACAAAAGAAACATGGTATTGATTACCCCGTAGACTGGTGTTATACAAAAGTTCAGCGCTTCTCATGCTTATTCTGTCTCCATTAGACAAAACGTATAAACCGACCCTCCGCCGAGTAATAAGCAGGCCCGCGTCAACACGCGACCTTGACCATTGGCTCCCAAGGCCGCGTCGTGTTCCAGAGGTAGGTCTCGGGCGGCATGCCATCGTCCGAGGAGAGAAGATACTTGACGTACACAGGCGGTACGACAGACGGGATAGGCGGGAGAAAGTCTATCCTGTCGCCGTCGTCGTCATCCGACATGTCGAAATCAAAATCGTAGTCGTAGTCGTAGCTCAGATCGAAGCCGAGGTCGAAGTCGAAGTTGTAATAGAAATCGCACAAATCCTCGTCCCGCTCCACGATAGTCGGCAGCGACTTCTCCATGACGCTGCTGCCGCTCGCGAGGCTCGACATGAAGTTGTTTACGTTCTCCTGGTAGACCTCGGGCCGCAAGAGGTGGGCCTCGTTGACGAGGACCTGGAAGCGGACGGTCTGAACGTCGATGACGACGCGGTCGACCATAGAGGGGAAGCCGTAGGTGCAGCCGCTGCTCAGGGCCCAGGACTCGCGGCGGCGGTCACCGTTGCTGTTGCCGTCGTACCAGACGGCAGTGCCTGTCTCGGATGTGTCGCGGAGGATGAGGCGCTGCTCAGCGTCAAAGGTGATGTGGCAGTGGACGGGGCTGATGCCCGGAAGAGACGGGAGGACGACGTCGCAGACGTCTGGGTCGGTGCCGAGGACGAAGCCAAGATGGTTCTTGGGAGGGTTGGTGAAGGACAGTTCGAGGGCTGGACGGAGCTTGGATAAGGATGGTGAGGTCTTGGTGAGCACGGAGGGGTCGATAGTAGGTGTGGAGGGCGTGGTATTGGGGTTTGGTGTTTGGATGATGGGGTTGTAGGATGAGGGGATCGTGTCGACTCTTCTGGTGGTGTTTTGGGGCATGCGGATGGCTCCCAGGGCAGGCTGGTTGGTGCTGGAGGGGAGCAACCAGGCGATCACGTTCGTGTTCTCCATTTTCAGGATGTGTGCAAGTCGAAAGTGCTCGAAAGACGAATAGGATTACTGCTGAGTATCGACGAGAAAATACGATGAAGCGGGGTTGGCTTGTGTGAGCGAAAGTGTATGGATGAGAATATTATTGAGTGAAGGTGGGCGAGATGTTGTATCGCTTTGTGGTGACCTTTTAAATAGTCGATATTATCGAGGTCCTCAAATGAGTGGTGTATTATATGATGACTGCAGGTTCTGTTGTTCGAAAATCAAGAAGAATCTCGTAAGACAGAAGAAGTCACTTGATCTTCTTATACCACGAGTGAGAGAGAGCCAGTTGGCGATGTTTTCGTAGCCCGGCTGCAAGGGGGGCCCTATCCACTGGATGAGCGCAGCGTGTTGGCCACAACAAGAAACAAGTCGACGACAACCACTAGGCCGCCGCATGGTCTGCCCTTGTGGATTCCGTCGAACCGTAAACAAAGGTAAACAATCAACGACCCCCGGGAAGAGCCTCTCATATGGTGCCTGGCATCCAGTATGGTGCGCGTGAAACGGGAGAGGGCGAGTGAGTGCTTGCAGGCTTGCAGCATGATGGGAGCGCGTCAGCCAATGATTTCCGCGCCACTCGCACGGGTTGTTGGCATGGCATTCTGGAGTTTGGCTGGCAAGAGCCGCGTTTTGCTGGACTGGAACTTGGTACACGGCCGGGGGAAAAATTGAAACAGGCATGGGTTTGCTGCGGCTGTGACTCACTTGACAGCACATCCATGATCCGACGTAACGCGACGAACGCCAGCCAACGCCAATCGCCTGTCTGGTGGGAAAAATGGTTGGTTCGCTGCGCGTGTGCGTGTTGGTTGTCATGGATGCGGCCGAATGGAGGGGGAGGGAGGGCCTCAGCTCACGGCCACAGTACCGTGTAATGCCCGAATTCTTAAAATGTGAAAAGGTTTCGGGAGGCCGGGATGAGCGAAGGAGATGCACCTGATGCAGGAACCCGCACGAAGGGGGGAGGGGGGTTTCGGATGACAAGCCGTGTGCACCTTTGAGAGTTGACGACCTGTCGAGGACGTTGAATTTGACATGTTGCGCAGGCGAGATTTCGGGCTCCCGTTGCGATACCTACACCTAGAGGCATGTCGCGCGATGGGCGCTCCCGGCGGGTGGGGTTTGCACGTTGGATGCGGAGAGCTTTGGCTGGTGCGGCGCGCGGTTGATTTTTAATGCTGACTGAGAAATCGCGGGAACTCGACACAGCGGAGCTCTTTTCATTGGTTCATCTCCTGGTGATGCGCTCGGGTGCGGCAGCTCTGATTCCTGTCCCAAGGACTATTTCGCAGTCAAAAACTACTTCAAGAACAAAATAGAAAGCAAAAAAAAAAAAAAAAAAAAAAAGGAAGAAAGAAAACCCCCAAGATAGCAGATGGCATAACTACCTGGTGTCACGTGGGATCATTCCAAAGCA